>JAECUM010008660.1:0-15838 GCA_016617855.1 Megalonaias nervosa | reverse complement strand
AATCTTATGTGAGTTACGCCTGGTCATTTCAGCAGTCTTGGTGGACTGTAGGAGAATTCAGAATAATGTCCATCCTCTTCATCAACATCGACTGAGGCCTTTACTTTGCATGCAGTATTAACTGCCAGCGGCTGAGGGCATTCAGAAAGTTGGCAGATGTTGTCAGGGATGATCATCTGTGCTGGGCTTCTGTAAGGGTGGCACAAATTGTGTGGTTGATCTATTATATCATGTCATTCAGGTGTATCTGGTTGATCAAGTTAGCCATATAAGACAGTTGGCTGGGTGTAATCTACAGTCACTCACAAAACTGTTGACCTGCATGTGGTTTGACAGTTCAATAGAAAAGGATAAACCTATAAGCAGATCAGCCAGACAGCTGGACTAGTTGGTTGGCAACTGGGACAGCATATCTTATATTTGGACATGCAACCCAGTATAAGCCAGCTGGCAATATCAAATCGCATTTCTGCATGCATGGTTTCACTGTCAATAAGGCCATGCACAGGTGGGGGGTGAGGAATTGTGCCCAATGGGATGCCAACTGGGGGTGGGGTGGGGGGCAAAAACTTTGCCTGTATTCTCTAAATTGCCAGTCAACATGTTGAACCAAAACCTGATTTGATGAATAATTCTTTGCACCAAAGATTCCAAAATAGCACTGGCTGCATCTGTAGCAACGATTTCTTCAGTGTCACTCTCTTCTTGTTCCAACATAACAGGCACAGTGAGAGCTGTAATGCTATTTTTGCATATGTATGTGTGCTATTTAGATTTTTAATGTTGCTTTAACAATTTTTCCATCATATTGCTATGATGTCTGGAGTGTTGCAGTTTATAGTGACGTCTAGCACATGTAGGCATAATGTCCCACCAGGTCACATTATCCTGACACCAAGCTGAAGAGTCCTAACACAATCCTCTTAATACTGAGTGCCTAGCGAATAAGTTGTAAGTACCCTTTTTATGAATCTTTGGTTAGACTTGACCGGGATTCGAACTTACAACCTCCTGCACCTAAGCCGGCTGCTCTAACCACGATATTTTTGCAGGAGGTGGAGATGCCATGATCATGTCCTCCATGTTGCTCATAAATGACTCTAGATTGGGATGAAGGTCAGAGTCTACTGATTTGTGTGACCCTTGAGCTGTTTGTGCAAGACCTCAGATCATTCCCACTTGTCCCACAAATTGCAAACACTAAATTACTCTTGACATGACGTATTAAAAACTTAGTTTTATATCTGTTTTATTTAAATTAGCATGGTCCAATGTGTGCCATACTCACCTTCAGCAAGAAGTTCTGGCTTGACACTTGCAACATTAGTCACAAAACCCCAAAAATCTTCAGAGCTATCTTTTGCTAGGAACTCACTACAAAAAAAAGACAGTAGTGTAATTGCTTCAAAAAAATGACATGTAAGAAGACAGATGTTTTCAATCCAATGCATATCAATTAGTATAAAAGAATATCCCCATCCAAAAACTTTTTATTTTAAGTTGTAGTGAAAAAGTTTATACTGATTATTTTCAGTCAACTTATGATAGGTCCAGTTTTAAAATACAATGTAAGGTTAAAAAAAGCAAATACATTACTCTCAATTATAAGTCACACCTTTTTCAATTTAGGATTGGCTAGTTTTAAAATATTAAGGAATTTAAAATACACATCAAAAAATGCTTTTTCTCAGTTATGTCAAAACTTAACACAAGCCATCCATTCCACACCACACCTCTTTAGAGGTTAAAAACGAAAGGACTGGTCCATTCATTTACAGCCTAGTTCTTTGAATCTGACACATACCATTTCTCAGAAAATGTTGGGGTAAAGAAAAATAAAAAATAAAAAATTTTGATTTAAAGAATAAACATTTATAAATATATTGTTTCTAAAATCTCTCTACTCCGAAAACAACTGACATTAAATATTCAAACATGATAAATTAAGCAGCCCTAAAATCTTGACCAATATGAGTGATTTAGACAAAGACACAGATAAAGCAACAGAAACCTATAAATACTGATCACATTTAAAACTCTGGTATCTTGTATCACCTTTAAAAAGCCAAATCTGACAGTCCACTGACTTTGTCATAATTATTACTTTTAAAAACATCATTTGACACAGTCCACTAACCTTGTCATAATTATTACTTTTAAAAACATCATCTGACACAGTCCACTGACCTTGTCATAATTATTACTTTTAAAAACATCATCTGACACAGTCCACTGAAATCATAAGCTATAGTACGACATGATTATAATGCAACAAACAAAATCTGATCTTTACAATATGTCTGATAATTCATTATTAGAAGTGAGGACAGATTTCAGGACAGACTATGAACATGACAACACAAGATTCAAATATGCCAATGCTGCAGAAATTTATTTATACATAAATGTACAGCTAAACAGATGTCTATGTAAAAGTGAAAATTCCAAAGATCTCAATAAAATTTGTATTATCTGCTGTTTGTATTCACTTGTAAGTCAGAGCCAACAACAAACAAGATAGACCCAGAAATTCTGATGCATAATACACCTGAAGATCAGGGTCTATTTTTGCATGTTCTAATGATTATTCTTAACAAACTGATCTGCCAGCACATAATGCAATGTCAGATCTCGATCTAGGCATTTGCAGTTGGATCGGACTTATAAATGAGTATATATGGAGAATCATACAAAACAGGTTTCAACAACCCACACTGGGCATAAAAAACAACAGGCATTTCCAGTTTTATACCAAAAATATGTGCCAGTCAGTCTGTACAATAAATTTCTTTGGACACATTTTATTCTCTCTGTTTACTGAAAGTGTGCTACAGTTACATGTAATAATTTTATTCCTTGTTAGCACATTTTTGAGTATGATGTCTAATAATGTTATCTACAAACTTATGAACACTAGTCATAACATTCAGAAAAATGGAATTCAGGGTTTTGTAAATTCCTTTCTATGGACAGAAAAATTTAAAAGGTTAGCAGAAAAAAAGTGCTGATACAGAAACTGCAAACCAAGTCATGTTTCTTTTACAACTTCTTTGCTGTCGTTCTTCTTTTCATAATAGGACTAACTGCACTATGTCCTACTGCTGCCTTAATAAAATTAACGTTGTTGTTTAATGACTGTGCTCTACATCATGGAACAGAATCTAATGCATGTAAAAGTTATAACTTTATGTCTATATTTGCCCCTTTCTGATTTCTTGGTTGCTTACTTACAGCCATTTTGTACCATAACTTTGTAACAGTTCTTATTTCTTCTAGACAGAAACTGCCACCAGACCAATACTTTAGCATCAGTATTCTGCACTTGGGGCTACAACTTTGTTCACAAAAATGAACGTTCATTTTACCCAGCTCATTATATCTTCAAAACTTTACATACACAAGAGAAGAAATGACAAGGGGTTTATGAACAGCTCTTTATAATTAAAATATTGTCATCTGTCAACACACATAATAGACATGTTTTACTGCAATTGGTAAATTTGTTTATTTTACATGACAATGACGTGTATACCTGGCTTCGAGCATCATTGGTGTGGAAGGCCATTTAGCATTCAGGTTCACAGACACAAACTTGGATTTCCCGACTGTTTCTGGTACAAATAATACCAAAGGGAGACAAATCCATGCAAGTAGACACTGCATCTGAAATGATAATGCAAAGACTATAAATCAGAATAATACAATACTATTATTGGTTAGTTTCAAGTTTCTTACAGAAAAGACTAAGTTACCGTAAAATTTTCTGTACAAAATAAATACTTGTGAATTACACACACAGTTATGAATACCAATTTTCAAGGCACATGTAATCATTTAATGATATTGATGAAGTTATGCAGTAGGATTTCAGATTCAAGATATAACTTTTTATATGTTTATCAAGTACATATATAATGATTATATTGTGTATTTTAATAACATTTAAATTACAGAGTGAGTAAAATACCACTTGTAGACAAAGTTATTTTGCCATTACAAAATTTGACTTCTATCTCACTTCCTTATAGCATCCATTACTTTGATGTATTTTGCCAGAAGGGAAAAGTTACCTTGCTCAAAATATTTAGGCCACTGTTACCACTGAAAAGATATCTCATTTTCCTGAATGCAAAAATATGATGCAAAAATCCTATAACAGCCCATTCTTATGATAACAAGTATCAACATTTCCAATTTTTTAAAAATGTCTGTAAACTTAAGGGATAATTCTACATAAATTAGGGCTGCCAGCCCAGAATTCATAGTTTGAAATATCACAACTGAAATAAAATTTGCTTGCCTAAATTTTCCTCTCATTCCACTAGTATCCATAAGATACAAGATTCGACTGGAGTTGAAATTGTACCCTTTTCCTTACTGGAAGTCATTTTGATCATACAAAAAGTTATCAGGGCCTTTTTATCCACTTTAGTCACAGTAAATATTTGGAATTCTTAAATGTTTTGTGCAAGGTTGAATAGCTGACACCTAAAAAGAATACTCATCTATTTTCCTAGCAATGGATATGTATTCCTTCCCAAATTTGAATGTATTTATATACTCCCTTATAAGTCAATTCCAGCTGCAAACTGTGCAGACCTAGATCTGCTGTTGCAAAATGTGCTGGCAGATCTGGGTCTGTGCAGTTTGATAGGAGTAATCAGAAAAACAAACAATATAGACCCTGATCTGCAGGTGTATTATGCTATAGCAGTTCAGGATCTTTGTTGTTTGTAGTTTGAGTTGACTTATAAGCGAGTATATATGGTAACTGTTAGGATAGTTGATAATACACAGTGGTAATGACTGATACACTTTAGTTTTTACTTGGAATTGCTTCTTGCTGCTAAGAAAGCACTCACACAAGAACTTACAAAAGAAATTGCTTATATTGAACACAGTGTCCAAGATTCAAGGTATGGTTGGGATCTTGCATGAAAGGTTAAATGGCTTTTTCCACAATTTCAAATGAACCAAACTTCAACAAACTGTTTTCTTTCATGGATCTGACTGAAAAGGAAATGCAATTTTTAACAGTGTTCAATATTCTGTTTGTTGTCTACACAAGGTTCTTATCATTTAAAACACAAGAAAAACTTTAATTCAATGTGAAAATTACTAAAGGTACCATGTGATTAAAAAACACTTTTTTCAATTAATATAAAATTATTATACTGACGCCATAATTTATATTACACTGTATGTACAATAAATAAACAGAAACATTTATTGTTTAATGATCCTCAGTCTGATATACTTCTTCTAAACAAAGTGGGTTTTTTCTAAGAAAAAACACAGCAGCAACAACTACTAATTCTATAATCTACTAAAAAAAATGCAACTTCTGTACAAAATCACATCTCAGACTTTGGTTTATGATATTAATTTTTTAATCTGCTACAAAACTGCAGTTAAAACTACACAAGCAATGAAGGATAGGTAAGAAATACCAGAGGCATGCATGTTACAAATTACAAAACACAAATGTTTCACAATAAAAAAAAATTTAATTTCACAAATCTAGAAATGGGGGCCTCTACACTGTATGGTGAAAATCATCCCCAAGTAAAAAATATGAACACAGCTAAGTGCTGAAACAAAGCTAAATCCTTTCAAAACTAAAGTTTCTGGAAACATTTCTCAAATGATCGCAACTGTGTCTGATTTCCAGTGATACAATCATTAAATGATTCCAAGCACTCATTGTTTGGTAGCAATCCCTTTTGGCTGTTTAATTTCTATGCAAAGTGTTAATGCATACATGCAGACCATATACTACTGAAACTGCCACTGTACCATCATTATTCATTATGGCAAGTAACGTCAGAAAATAACTGTGAGCAAATATATAGCTAGACCACAATTATGTAAAACAAAGTGTGTAAAACCCACATCTCAACCAATTTAAAAACTGGCACCTTAAGTATCTTTAATTGGTCTCATGTTTTCTGATATTTTGTGCATGCTCCATTATGGAACAGAATGAAGAAATACAAGAAATGTTTGCAACATGTATCATATATAATTTTCTTGGTCATGAAACTTACAAAAAAAAATGCTTATATTTGTACATAGTTTTAATTTGACAACATCAATAATTTTTATTAAAATCAGGGACAATACACTGGATTAAAATGACCACAAGACAATGTGTCACATGGCCATTACATTCTAGAATGAATACACAAAATCCGAAATACACATATTTTAACCAAAATATAGATGATGATGAATGTATTATGATTTACATTTGTTTGAATAATAATAAAAAGCAAAATAAACCTTGATTTAATTGATTTTGATATGAAAATTATTTACTACTGACCTATTTATAACACACTTCATGTAATGATATGACTATGTCATACTTGATTGGACAGTTATGATTAACACTGAATTACAATACATATCTTAATTTTTATATTCACTGATTTGGAATGAATTGATGGATTTGTTTTGCTGTCATAAAATGTATCCAACCTCTCACTTCTTTATAGTGCATATAAATGAGAGAGAGAGAGAAAGAGAGAGAGAGAGAGAGAGAGAGAGGTGGGGAGGGAGGGAGAATGAAAGAATGGATGAAGTTCTTTTTCAGAAGACTGTGAGGTAAGGGATACATCTGCCAGAGTGTACATTAAATCATTATGACCTGAGCAGAGTGTGTGATGTCCCACCCAGTCACATTATCCTGACACCAGGCCAACCAGTCATAACACTTGCCTCTTAATGCTGAGTGCCAAGCAAGGCAGCTGCTACTGCCATTTTTATAAGCCTTTGGTATGACTTAACCAGGGCTTGAACCTGCAACCTCCTGCATCCAATGTGAATGCTCTAACCAATTAGGCTACCAGAGCAATCAAGCGCTTTTTATTCAAAAAAATGTTTAATATAACAAGTGCAGCAAAAAACTAAATATTGACCTTTGGATCCAGAACAGGGCCATGATCCATCAAAAGCTGCCTGTAAATAATACATGTTTCCCTATTGTCAAATATTCTGGAAAGCTTTTTTAAAAAAATTAAATTAATTTTATCAAATTTTGTTTTATTTGTCAAAAATTTTTTTTAAAGTTAAAGCAATATACAGTATAATGTTGGCAAATACTTTTGGAACATTGAAACTTTTCACTTTTATACTGTGCATGTATTATGATATGCCATTTATCACACCTGTTCATTGTTTTTAGCTTAAAGTCAAATTCACTTAAATCAATGTTTATCTTGCTTTATATTATTACTCAAACAAATACAAATCACAATAAAGTCTTCATCATGAATAGGTTGGTAAAAATATCTGTATTTCAGCCCATAAGTGTATTCGGTGTTTGTATTGACCCGTTAGTATCCTTTCAAATGAAAATGGCTATGACAGTGTTTGCATTGAGAGTTATTTTGAAATTATTAAAAAAAAATGATTAATTTTCATCGAATCTATAACAATAATGCGTTTTATTTAGATCTACAGAGGGACACAAGTCTCAAAGGGTCAATGAGAAATTACAGGTAAATGGTAGTGTGTGTATGTGTGTAAATAAATTTAACCGACGTCAAAATTATTTTAAAATATGCTTCAAATGTTTCATAATTCGTACAATAGAGCACGAAGAAGGGATGATCTGTACTATCCGGCCTACCGAATATACATTCTATTTTCATTTTGCAATCGTGGCACATTATTACCGTAAATCAGCTTAGAATGGCACTTCTAAATCGATGGAAAACGACTTCACTATAATAGAAAATTAAATATCTTAAAAATATTATTTAAAATATACGTTTGGAACAAACTGATCTCGATTTATTTGTGTAATACACCAATTTTAACTAGCATCCCGGTACCTACTTTCATGGAGGCAGCCATTTTGAAGTTTCGGTGAGTGAGGTGGTGCAATATCATTGGTCAATTATTCTGAAAATTTCTTTCCAATAAATAAAAAGAAAAAAACTTAAATATGTATAACATAAATTGTGAAAAAAAAATATTTTTCACATACCTTGTTTTTCCTTTCAGTTATATAATTTGGTGCGCTGGGTTGATGGATCCATTATATCACACGTAAGATGAAGACTGGTTACGGTAATACAACTTTATCAACAAATCTCTCTGGTCACAAAAACTGTATGGATGTAGAGAAATTTAAACTAATTTATAATAGCATCATTATATTTAGAGTTATCTAAGAAATAAGAGTTTAGCTGCAACTTTATAAATGTATTACAAAAATGTTGGTATAAGTAAAGTTGAAACAGATAAATTTGAATTAAGTCATATGGTGGAACATAGCATGGTTTGCGCAGCCCGATTGTGAATTTCATAACACACTCAGTTAATACATAAAAAAGACACAGGTTGGATATACTTTTTATCTACGAGTTAACAATAAATTAACAAATGAAGAAAACGTGTTTCCAAATCATAATATTATAATACATGTGATATCTATTTTAGGAGCCCAGGTACAAAATACAAAATGTATTAAGGAGTCTGAATATTCTGTTTTGCTACTAAATTCTTTGAATATTAAGGGTTGAAAAAATATCAGTTGATAAACCGTCTGTAATAATTCTTTTTAGGTGTCAGCTATTAAACCTTGCACAAAAGATAGTAAAAATAAAAAGAAGAAACCGATAATAATAATAATAATAATCATAATAATAATAATAATAATAATAATAATAATAATAATAATAATAATAATAATAATAATAATATAAATTTGGAGAATGCACATTTGTTCATAACGCTTCGTTGTAAGGAATTCTTAGATTTTTGTGATTACTTCTTTGATTGTGGGAAGTCGGTCGTGGGGAAATATTCATCAGACCGAAATAATTAGTCAATTAATAGGAGCAACCGTCACGGAGTGAAGTGTTAGTGAGTTTCCATGATGCCATGGTTTACTTTTGGTGAATTCAGTTCAAAGCCGCATGAATGTCCCAGTCGTTCCATAGTCCCTATTAAAATCTAGTTGTGCACATTGATGGTGTGAGTCCAGGTACAGTATTTAAGACTGGAGACTAGTAAGTTACACAATAGAATAAACGAGAAGGGACTGTTCCGTCGTCGGCTGGTACCGTTTATGTTGCCATGGTGGCAAATGTGATGCCATTTTACAGGCGAAATGTGGCTTAAAACCATGATTTGACTGGTCTATGGCGGCGTTTTAAAAACATTTCCCTGTTTTAGGGGGAGTTGTATTGTGTTACGGCGTGAAATGCTGACGGTACGTTACGGAAAGTTAATGAAGAGAAACCATGCAGATGTGCATTTGATTGACAATTGAGACGTTGTGAGATATGTAGTCTTATATTAAATAGAGTAAAATTCTTATAGAATGGACACGTTGGACCTTCTAGTTTACAGCAGTAGTTGTATATAGGTCTTTGGAATTAAAGGGAAGCTTATGACTTCTAGCGGTATCGCGCCTGGGTTTGACACCGCTCTGTCAAGTAAAACCCCTGTATTGTTATAATAATAATAATAATAATAATAATAATAATAATAATAATAATAAAGAAAAATTTAGAGTATCTAATAAAATGTTACAGACGAGGTGCCTAATGTTAGAGATTATGAAACAAATTAAGAAATCATTATTACTATGACTTTGCTTGCGCAATTTTACTTTGTGAATAAATAAATTAGTTAATCATATTAAAGGACGAGAAAATGGTCAGATTCACATACGAACCTGGCTTTTATGATAATCTTGTACAGTAGTTTCGATAAAATGATTTATTATATAATGATCAGCTCCACGTGCGCGTATGCGTAACGTACATCACTGAATTTTCAACATGAAAGTGTCGCATGTACTATACCATTTTAGTCCTTATATTTTCAGCTGTTTTTGGAGTGTTTGGAGGTATGACATGTGTCTGAATTTGGAGGTGTGATTTAGCCGTAGAGCTAATTGCTTTGATGCAGAGTCGTAGGACTCTATTAATGTTATTAAATAAACCCGTGTGCTGCTGTCGGTGATGACGTTGGATCAGAGAAAGATGGCGGTTGTCTTGTTTTGAGGGACCACGGCGTCAGGACCAATCGGTTTGCAGCGAACAAGGACGGCTCTTGATGGATCCTTGCAAGACTGGCAAGGGCGGCCATTCGTGGTGACTCCTTAATCATCCAACAGAGCGGTGGGACAGAAGATAGTTTGTGGTCGTCAACTGGACGTCACAAGTAAATGTTCCGTGGGGGGTGGGGGTGGGCAGGTGGGTTTTTTTGTTTGCTTTTTTTTTGTTGATGTTGTTTTGCAAATGTATTCACTATAACTATCTGAGAGAAAATAAAAATTGATACAGTATCACCATTTCAGTGAAAATCATATATTTGTATATGTCCTACTTATGGATCAAATATTATCCGTATTTATACAAATTCCGTGCTTTTATTCACCCTTGGGGATCGTTTCACTAACACTGGCGTAACTTACGCACAAAGTATGAAGTTACGCACGCCGTAACTTACGCAAAGTGAGCGTTTCTCGAAAGTGTACGTATATCCGATACATCGTCGCAACTTGCGCACCTGCCGCAACGTTTAATCCTGTGACTCTTTAGGGATAGGAGACAAGAAATGTGTCCTTAGTAATGTAAACTTTCGACACGAATGTCAGCTTCTCAGACGACAAAACCATATTATCTGACAACCACAACAGTAGATTCCCGTCTCGAAAATGGTCTTAGAGGAAAATTTAGTGCCTAAGAAACAAAATTATGACAAACTATCAGAAGCTTTATTCTAGTCACGCCTCTACATTTACAGAGAAAACTACATACAAAATATACACAAGTAGAAAGATGTTCACAACAACTAACAATGGACATAGAAATATAATAGGTTACTAACAACAGCGGAAAAGTAAATGCAGTTAGCAATGTATTAATAATAGTAAAATAAAAGATAATTCATTTTATATATAGTTTGAAGAAAATTTTGTGTACGTTTTTTATATCAACATCCAAGTTATAAGCATTGTAATTAGGATTTATTATGCCAATCTCAATATAAGCATACTATTTGTGGTTTGATTTTTTTTCAGATTAATATAATTTTGAGTTAGTATCTTGTTATTAGTTTTCTTTTGAAATTATATCACTTCAATATTACTGTACCAATCAATATCAAATTATTTAGCTCCATGTGTAAATACCCTGAAACTTGTACATACCCATGCAGCTTAATGGAGATTGAAATGGAGAAATTGCTCTTACAAAGAAGAAAGTTGTAGATTCTTGAAATATATGTATCAGTTGTAAAAAGGAAAGTATGATGACATAACATATTACTTCTCTGCGTTCCCCCCCCCCATATTTTGTGTAAGATATAATTAGTCAATGGCATTCAGTGCTTACTTTCTGTAAATCAGGTGTATTTATGTGTAGAATTTACATATCCTATTTTTCTATGATCACTATTAATCTATTATCACTATTATACTAAATATTGCCTTTCAAGTAGTTCACAGATTATAAACTGTGTTTCAAAATCATCTCAAGAGCATAAGTCTGATAATCTTTCACTTTCATTGACAAGGCTATCAAATATCATTTCATCATCATTGTCTTCATTGTCATCACTATCATATTCTACAAGGAAACTTTTCATCAATGGCCTTGTTGTGCAGTTTGAGCACAGCTGTGATAATCTTCTCTTCACACAGCTTGGGGGGTTGGATGGGTAGGTTCCCTCCTGTTTTATGGATACACCTATAGATACAAAAGACAAAGCTATAAATTCATATGAATAAAGATAAAAAAAAAATTTCACTTGACATTGTTTAGTCAACAGTTATACTTGAAAATCTTATAGCTTTTAATTAGAATATGCATGAAATATTGTGGCAGAAATAATAAAATGTTTGTTTACAATTTAGGTACAATTATTTTAAAATTAATCTCCTGACATAAACCTTTAATAAGATCATTTAGTGGAGCTGTAGGACTCTCGGTTCTAATGCTATGAAAAAATGGAAACCAGTCTAGAAAGGGTGGTATAAAATAGAGTATATATGGGTTTGGCAGTCCAAGATTGGTCATTAAGGAAAGTTTGAGTGTAGTAACAGTATATCCATATGGGTGAAAGACTGAGAGTCAATAATCCCCTTGGTGTCAGAATTGGGGGTCAGGCTGGGTAAAAATCAAACTTTGGTATCAAGCCTGGAGATCAAATTAAAAGTCTGAGGGTCCCTGAAGCACAAATGATGGTAAAGGGAAACACTGAGTAAATATGATCATTTTAGAGCTAATCATAGCTTTAATGAAAAGAAAAAGAGACAATTTAGTGATGTAATTTCAGTGCTTTTACAGACTTGAATTTGGAAAATGCATTACTGAAATTAGCATCTGACTCTTTAGCACAAAATTGAAAGCACATGTTTCAAACACATGTAGATCCAAAAAACGCTACAGCCCATATTGTTTCCTCTACAAAGAAGCTGTCATCAAGGATGTGTCTGTACTGATAAATATAGGTTTGCTGATGAGTGCTAAAATAATTAAGTTATTGAATTTTTAATATCATGGTGTTTGCAAAGCCTTAATACAGGAACTGAATTAGTACTATGAGTCCTATAGAGAAAATGAGCCATACAGTGGTTCCACATATGCATGTACAATTAATATTACCATTAATGCAAAATTATGGTTCTATTTGTGGATAACAAGCAAGATGAATGCCTTTTGTAAACTTCTGAGTTACTTCAGTGGGATATTAAACTCACGTTCAGATATATTGCCATGAAAGGAGAGGGGGTGAAGTGAAAATTTTATTATGTTGTAATACATGCACATGTAGATGGTCACCTTGCCCTTTTACTCATTCACTGCATAATATGACAAGACTGGTAATATACTGAAATGGAATTCAGTTACTTCTTTCTCACATGGAGGTGTATTTCATGTATTTCATAACATCAGTTAGTAATATAGGTGAATACAAAAACCTGTACCTAAATCTAAATGTGCTTGCTCCATTTCCCCGCACCACAGTAACTATAGTTTCGAGTGGACATCATTATACCTCTGTTCTACCACTGACCTTGGTTTGAATATGGGAGTAATTAGCCAAGATCATTATGCGTACTCTGAATCCCCAACAAGCCACTCATTTCCATGGTCCTCCATGTGTTCACTCAAACCAGAATTCTTTATCGTCAAAAAAATATTCATTCACAGATCCAGGCCATTTACAAACTAAGCTGACAAGTCTGAAGCATATATATATATATATATATATATATATATATATATATATATATATATATATATATATATATTGTTATGACTCTATGGTCACAAAGTTAAGTAACAGAAAAGAAGTAAAACCAACAAGTTTTATAAAACTTAACAAACAATTTAATTATCAAAGTTATAAATGAATAAAGAGACCTAGCACAACAAATTGAAGCCACAGATTTATTCTTGAAACATCGATATCCCATCAGTCACTGAGAAAATACACCATAGGCACAATTTGAAGTCTTATTATTAAGATTATTATTACTAATCGTCAACACAAACATAAACATCTATTTATAAATCCTATGCAGTATTAAGCTCAAGTCTTGTAGGCCAGACTTAACTAAAGATATTCTGTATGCATTAGGAATTAGAATTATACAAATTAGATACAATCATATACCAGAAGTTACAAAACATTTATATATATATATATATATATATATATATATATATATATATATATATATATATACACACACACACACACACAGAGAATTATTAATATACACCAGACTGAATGGAAAGTGCATGGAATATGGATTATGGACTGGTGTGTGCAGGCAAGGCCATGGTGCCATTTACCCATACAGCTGGGTTCTAGTCTCCATACATTACAAATTAACAATTCCCTACCTGTATGATAGTATTATTTGTAATATATATATATATATATATACATACATAGCGAGAAAATGTCCACTACAATTGAAAAAAACAATTTCAACAAATTTTTTCCTATCAATATATATATATATATATATATATATATAGAGAGAGAGAGAGAGAGAGAGAGAGAGAGAGAGAGCATTATAAATATACACCAGACAAAACGGAAAGTGCTATCCCTGGATTCTATAGAAGAATTCTTGATAATAGTAGGCAGAATTAATATTTAATAGAAATAATACTATCATACAGGTTAGAGAATTTTTAATTTGTACTCTATGGAAATTCAAACCCAGGTCTGCGGGTAAATGGTACCCATCGCCTTGCCTGCACGCACCAGCCCATATTCCTTCATGATTAAGCATGCATCACCAAAAAGATGATGCGACTGAATCGGTGTTATATTCACTTGTGCGATGGGTGCCGCGGACCTGGGTTTGAATCTCCGTAGAGTACGAATTAAAAACTCTCTAACCTGTATGATAGTGTTATTTGTATTAATATCATTTATGTCACATATTGTTTGAGGTGTGTTTGATATTCAAACATACCTCAAACAATATGTGACATAAATACCCAACCAAGCCAGCTTATGTCAGTAATGTCCATGTGTCAGTTGCCTCCTGCAAATTTTATAAGAGTTATTGACTTCAGTATATGACCAAATCTTGTGAATGCAACGAGTTTCACATTTTTCTTAGTGCATCACCATGTTAATTGGTAAATGTTATGTTCGTCTTAAAAAAATGAAAAGAAACAAATAACTTCTTGCTACAGAAACTGTAATTCTTTTAGTTCTTAACCATGTAGATTAATGCAATATTAAATAAATTTACACAATATTTTGAATGCAACTAAGTCCTGCATCTTATCATAGATATTAATGAAATTTTGTTAATATTGTAGACACCACCTGAATATCATCATGTTCATTGACTATTATGATTATTAATAAATTATTAATAAATGGAATAAATAATTTATCATTTTTTTATTTACTTGAGATTTCTATTCTTTTAGAGCAGTTATAACTTACTGTTATTTCTGCAAGTATTCATTTGTGTGTGTGTGTGTGTGTGCATGTGTGTGTGTGTGTGTGTATGTGTGTGTGTGTGATAGAAAGATATAGTGTGTAGTTGTAACTATGTATACATTAGTTTTGGTGATATAAAATTCAATACCTTTAGATTTAGTCTTGCATAATATATTGTTATGTATATTTAATTCATATTGTTTGTTAGCTTTTCTAAATGATTATATGTTATATACATCTTAATTTTTATTTGACCTTGCCCAAAGTCAAGTTTATGGTGTACCTGGCCAGTGACATTTATTTTGTAAACAAGATAATACATAACTAATATTTCTCTAAGAGTATAGGTTAAATATTCAGATCATTATATTTGGAGGCAAACATGCTTGTTTGAATCCAAGTCTAGGACATGGTTTTTCACTTGGAAATTCCTGAACTTGTTGAAAATTTTAAATGTTTTAGAGAGGAGACTGACTTGCATCCTGGCTCTATTATTGTGTCATGACATTTTATATAATGTTATTTGCTTGAAAACAATTACTCATTCTTGCCTTAAGATCTGAAGCAGAATCAGACTTATTGTTGTATTCAGTTTTTATTTTTGTTGGAATTATTATTCACTGTGCTCAATATTATTATTAGACTAAAACATTAATTCAGAATTATAGGGACTACAGGCACATCAACACATTCAATACTGGAACTTATTTGGAACAACACTGGAATTCAATTTGAACTTCATATGTTTGGACTTGTGATAGAACTTTTAGGACTGTTTGGGATTTAAATCACAACACTGGAAGTTCTTTTCAAATTTTCACTTTGCATTCCAGGAAAATAAATCATTTGTTGAATTTTACACAACCTGATGGTTTTCACTCTTTTCTGTTGCTTA
>JAECUM010008659.1:17500-81098 GCA_016617855.1 Megalonaias nervosa | reverse complement strand
CGTGTTTGTACCACACCTCCGATATTGGTAATTCAATGCAGCTATTCTTACGGTCTAAATAGGTAATAACTGTTTCACGAACTGTTGCATATCTCCTGTACTGTTGTCTAAGTGTTAAGAGGAAGAACAACTTCACTCGATTGCTTTAAATCTATTTTATTTATTAATCTGTCATGACAAAATATGCTGCAGGTATTCCGTGAAAGTCTATCACGCCACATCTTCATATTTGCTGTTGAGGTGTACTTTGCGAATAGTACCTCCATGAAGATGTTTCTAAGAACTATGAACATTGCATCAAAGAAATCGCCGCATGAAGTATCTTAACAGGAAGAGACTCAAGTAATGCAAATAATAAGTATAATAAGTATAAGAGTAATTGCTGGAGTTATTCATTTGGCCGAGATGAATGTGAACCTTTTCAGATTTGTAAAGAACCAACAAAAAGTTTTAAAGACGCAATATATCTAGACCACTACCGATTCTGAACATTTTAATACGTAGTACCATCAGAGTGGTGTTATCGTATGAGTAGTGATAGAAACATTCAACATTTATAATTTCTTAGTTGTCACCATATGCTGTCAGTCCCTTATGGCATTTATATTGGCCTTACCATTTCGTGTTTATTTTTTAATTTCTCTTTGAGCTTTGTTAGCAAAGAAACTAAATAGTTTCCACTTGTCAAACATTAGAAATGTGATAGCCAGTGAAACGACATCGACAAAGAGCATAATATTTTCAAAAGAGAGAATGGCACATAAAGTTGAATTGTTCAATTTGACTAACTTCGCCATAGATGCAAATTTGAGTATTATTGTCTAATTCGTTCGTTATAATAGACCACATAATAAGCATATACCCCAGAAGGTCTGTTGTAACAATACTGATTATAAGCACAAATGTAATAACACTAAAGCAATTAGTACTCGATAACTAATTTGCAACGTTTTCTTTTTAAACAAAATATTCACCTTAGTCATCTGTTTTGCTCTTGGTTTTTTTGGGGGGGTTAGAGGGAGTGTTTTCGTTGCGAGATAATTTATTTGTTTCTTTTGTTTCATTTTTTTTTGCTTGTTTCATGTTTCCAGCAGGGATTCGTTTGCATTCTGCTTTGATTCCTTATTTTTGGGAGGGGTCTCGTTTTCTGTTTGCATGTGTATGTTTGAAAATTATTAAAGATATATTCAGTGTAGATGGTGGCACTTTAAATGACAAAATTCCATTGATGTATCTCATTATGCTTGATGCTGTGGAGTGATTCTTCAGTTCATTATATAAACTGTGCTAGTTGTTGATAGGAGATATCTCCGATTTAATGTTTTCATGTCAGAAAATGAAACATCTGAAAATGACTTGGAACCTTCATAACCTATAGAACTCGTATGGTGTCTTGGATTTATTTAACTCATCTTGTCTACTCTTTCTGTTCATTAAAATAGTCACGGGTTATTATTTCTATGTTCTATTTGCGTTCAATTCTTATATGTGTGCGTTAAATTCCTACATTAATGCCTTCAATTCCTATTTGTACGCGTTCAATTCCTATTATGTATGCGTTCAGTTCTGTTGAAAAGGAGTTATTGATATTTGGTTTTAATGAATGCTTTTCTCAATTACTTCACTTCCTATATGTACGTTTCAAATTCTGTAGAAAAGGAGTTATTGATATTTTGGTTTTAATGAATCCTTTTCTCAGTTTGCCATGGCCATTACTTCACTGATTAAATAAACTCAAAACGTTTATGGTAATGATAATTTAGATTTTGCTTCGTTTGAGTAGCGTTCATCATGACAGTGTACACAAATAAGTTCTAATATAAACCCACTATGCTATATAGCGAGCTAAACAAAATTGCAGAACTAAGTGTCGGACGTTTTTGATGATGTACCTCCGACGGAATATTGTAAAATTTCACACCAGCTTATCGACTATTAAAAGGAAACCATAATTTTTGCTATTCAAGAATTACACTACTACTTCGCTATTACATAAACACTAACAGTTAAAGCAAGCCTTCTCCTAAAGAGTAGTCCACCAGATCAATTAAATGATGAAAACATATATTTCTTAGGCATAATGTTTCCTACTTCCATCATTAATCAGTTATGTAAACAAAGCAACGAGAAGGGTACTACTATATGAAGGGCTTGAGTTTACCATATCAGCTCAAGCAATCAGCAACAACAATCAATTATTGTTTGATTAATTCGTAATAATATTGATTGTTGGTAATTTAAAATTAGGATTTGTCCACGCTTTTTGGTTGCCATATGGCATTTGAGCTTCCAAGCATATAATCAACTTGTGGCAAGGTTTCGCTATCTTGTCTATAAAATTTTCCTACCCTAGTCATCTCCATGTTCAAAACTGTATATCAAGACACCATTAAAGCTATGTCCCAATTTTTCATCCATGTGTTGCAAAATCTCTTCCAATATCAAATAAAGTGTTAATTTTAGTAATAATTCTTTTTAATTATTGGTCTTAAAGAAATTATAAATGTCTATAATATACAAAATCTTCTGACAAAATACCATGATCACGGTGCAGCTGACAAAGTTGCCATACCTATATTGAATGAACTTTTACATGCACTTTCTTCCGTATCAAATATGTTGAAGTTCCTACATTAATATAGCAGCATTTTTATTCATGCCTAGCATTTTACAAACACATTACCTCATATTTAATGCTTATTGTTGGAGAATACGTCTTTCTCTTTTAATCTAAATCCATGTTTTGGGCACAGCATTTATATGGCCTCCTCTCAAATCGTCCAATTTGTGTTCTACTTTATATGTAGTACTTGTCGAGCATGTTATTCTGACAGTCTTTAAGCTCTCTATATGTCTATTTTTTTGTCGTACAGAGATAACTCTTGCTGGCAAAGAATGCTCTATATATCCTTTCCTTTCAAGTAGTTCGATTTGTACACGGCTGGAGTACATAAAATTACTTGCCTGATTTTAAACGTTTTCTTAGCAAAGTTAGTGAGATAGCACTTCCTATAAACTTGTTTTGTATTTTAACATTTAACCTTTTCACATATTTGAAACTGATGAGTGCCTTATATATAATTTTTTTAAAATAGCCGGAAAGAGATATATATATATATATATATATATATATATATATATATATATATATATATATATATATATATATGTTTCCTCATATAACGCTTCAGCCAGTGTCATCTTCTCTGATCAGAGGAAATACATGCACATTATAGACTTTAGGTTATGGAAAACCGTTCACTACAATAAATATTTATCTGACAAGAAGGAAGAGCATTCAGTATTTTCCGACCAATCCTTAACTTTCCTGTATCAGAATTATTATCCCCTCATTAAACTACATCTTTATATGCTAATATTCAACAAAAGGCATCATGTATGGCATCTACCTTCTTGTTTCAAACTTTTGCAGACCAAGAATACTTTTGTAAGAATCTGTCACAGATATGATGTTTGTATTAATCTGTATTTCTTTATATGCTGACTGGTCAACATTCCTGCTTGGCACTGATCGAGAATCGTTTGCCCAGAAACATTTTGCTCGCTTGCGTATTTAATATCTAAGTTAACTGTTATATTACCAATTCCTTGAATACATTGTAGCGTGTTTGGGATTTGTACAATTTAAATTTGTGTAAGCGACTCAACTTGAACGACAGTAGTAAAGATGATTTAATAGCATTCTTCGACTTGTCCTTCGTCTTGTTCAAAAAATGTCCTCAGCGTCGACTATTTGCAACGTAATAAAAATATATCTGGAAGGCTTACTGCCTGATCATTTATTTGCATCAAACAGGTGTTTATAGAACGAAAATCGAAAGTGTGTTATTAGAACAAAGCAAATCAAATTGTTGTACGACACCGATGTTAACTCATACGATACATCCAAATTAAGTGAATATATGCCTATCAGAAACATTTTGTACTAAACTCCTATTGCTGGACAACATCGAGTAATGTAATTTTTATGTCATGTTCATTAACCATTAACATCTTTGCGTTGTCATCAGCATTGTCTTACTATGGATTTAGTAAATGTAAAAGCAATTGGATTTGGGCATGACAAATAACCAAGTTAAATATTTATGTCACAGATAATATACTTAAATAAGTTTACAAAACAGATATGTTGGGGTTTTTGTAGAAAATCAAATGAATATATTTTTACAGATTAGAAAATTGATTGAGGCGATAGCAGTATCTGATTCAAAGGAAGATCATATAAAGGGTCTTAGCAACATGATCTTTGTGTGCAACAAATGGGACATGGTTCCAATGCAGGACAGTGCAGCCGTGATGGAAGATACAAAACGAAAAATAAGAAAATACTGCGGACAGTTGGGCGACTGGCAGATTATAACATTTGATGGGGATCTGGTGAGAATTTCAATTTATATTGTATTTATTATGCGAAGTGAAAGGCAAATCTTGATTAACGTTTACTTGAATCCTTCATTTCCGATTGCCTTAGATAAATGTTTTGGTTTCATATAGAACTAAAGAGAATTTCAATGCAACATGAACCATTCTATGCTTCAAGGAATATGTCTTAAAGTTGAACATGTTGACAGGATAATCTTAAGAAAATTTACCCTCAATTTATAAACTGTAATGTTAACTTTCAAGAAGTTGATATAATGTTGCAACTGAGTTGCTGGAATAAGGTCAAATTTTATGTCGATCTCTCAAACGTACAATTGCAATTTCCAAGTAATAGAAACATATTCAAAATATAGAATAATTTTTCAGAAAATCTGCTTTTTTCCAGTTAAGGTGTCTATACCTGTCTATCCATCCTGATAAAAAATCCAAATAGCTATAGTGACGACGTCTTTATATTATAGTGCTATTAAAGTTTATTGAGCCCCATTCATTAACTTTATGTTCCAGTTAGAGTTCATAATGATATCAGCAATATTAAATTAACATTGTATTATATATCGCCCATACGTAATGTCAAATTCAAATTAGACTTCATAGTCGCATATGTTGTGCTATATTTCCATACCTCCCCATAGCAGATCGACCACTTAGAAAATTGTCCCAGTATTATCAAGCTTATATCCCGAGTACACATCCACAACCTAGCCCGCGTCCTAAGAAACAAAAATAAGGATCTGCATAGAAAGGGTTGCATATAATCAAGAGTTCGATAATTCATTATGTTGATAAATTCATCCAGAACAAGAGCACAAATGAACATACGCAAGATCTTCTTAGCGACATCCAGTACTACTTATACTCTTACATTCACATTTACTTTTTCAATTTTAACATTTCCTGGGGAAACATGGCATAATGTCGTCACCAATACTTTTTTGATATCTGGTGATATCTATGGCCGTAGAGATAATAGTGCGTGATTTAGATTTTTAACGTAGCTTTCATACTTGTTCAGTCATATCGCTACGATGTCAGCAGTGTGACAGTTATAGTGATGTCTAGCACTGGGTCATCATGCCGCAGACATGTAGCATGATGTCCCACCCAGTTACATTACCATGACACCAGGCCGACCAGTCCTAACACTAACCTCTTAATAACTTCACCGAATGATTAAAACAGGACAGGAAACGGGTTTGGGGACAAGTACATGTACTTTGTTTTTGAATTACTTGGCTCTGTGAAGCGAATGGATGTTCATGATTATATTAAACAGAGGCAACAATAATTTTTATTTTTAAACTTTAAAAGAGGCTACATCGGAAAGAAACTGTAACCACGTATTACATTGCAGATCGAACAAATGCTTATCAGATTTTGGTAAAGGCAAATAGAGCATATGAACTAAGGGAGATTGGTACTCCACTTCTAATTTTATATCGTTGGCACCATTTATACATGTCCTTCCGAGATTAAACTCATTAAAGTGTATGAAAAATTCTTAATCTATCTGAGATGTATTTCAGTATGAATGTGCGGTTATATTAGATATAAAAGCTACCTGGACGCATTTACAATATTTTCGGTATTCACGAAGGTGTTATGGTTATATTGTTTTGAATGTAAAACTTATAATTCGCTTGAGTTCAATGTGCAGCTATCAATATAAATTTATTAGAATTAATTATTGTATTTCTATTTTTATCACAGACACACCCATAATAGCTAATTCACTTTAGAGAAGCTTTCGATATGTCATATTATCTCTCGTTTCAGCAATGGTCCTCGATTTAAAAATAACTATAAACGGATTTTATTTTTCTTTTGCTATGTCATTTCTTTTTCAAAAACTGTGCTTAAAAATATGTCTAAATTAAACAATCGGCAGCAGTTCAAATTGTATCATATTTTGTTCTTTACATTAGATATTCTTGACGTTTGGAGTTTATAGGATACTAAATGAATACATTAAAAACCTTACAGGAGCTGAAGCTTCTTGAGTTGAAAGCAAATCCGACCGATGATTTTAAAGCATTGCTGAAAAGCCTGCAGGATGAAAAGAAAAAAAACACACATATCTACTATCCACACAATCGGGATGAGAAGAAAAAACACACATATCTACTATCCTCACAAACGGACGCGAACGAAACACACACATACACACACAAACACACACACACACACACACACACACACACACACACACACACACACACACACACACACACACACACACACACACACACAACAGTAAAGGAGTGAGTGTTTATAGTCACACTACTCTACATTCACACAAATTGGCAACTTGAATAGTCTCTCTTTTCTAGAGATTTGGTTAGCCCTGAGAAGGGCTGTTTTTTCTTTTTGAACTCCAAATGCACCGGGTTAATGATGACATCTTCCAGGGCGGGCACCACACACGCATCGCCGGCTCCAATCATTTTCCCAATTAAAACGTATTGTTCCGAGCGCAAAGGGAGCTTGAGTGGCCTAATCATCCCAGTTTTCAGTCTGAGGGATAGTGAAGACTTGTTCTCTCTGTCTTCTCCTATGACAGACCCGGGGATGGTGAGGTCTCTGCGGCTACCACTCTTGCCCCTGTCTCTCCAACTCATCCAAGGCCTCATGCTCCCAATTTTCAATTTGAGGGACAGCGTCTCTCGCTCGTTGTGGTGTTGGTATTGGTTGTGGTACTGGGAGTGGCTGCGGTGCTGGTACTGACTGTGGAGGTGTCCTCACCTCAGGCTTTACCTCACACTGAGGTCTCATGATCAGGTGTGGCAGGATCCTTTCCTTCTCCTTTTCTTTCTTTTTCTTCTCCTCCTCCTCTATTCTGTCTTTCTCCGCTATGGCTCCATAGTCAGTTCGTCTGAAAGACGCCTGGCATACTCCAGGTGCATTTGGAGTTCCAAAAAATTGATTAATCTGCTGCTCATCTTCATCGAAGTTGACTAGTCAACAATGGTAGCCAGACTGACAATTGTGCCGCTTTATATTCCTGGAGCACGGACATGAAGGAAAACATCCCTGACACCAAAATTTACAATACCACTATTACCATCATATGAAACGCGCGGACCTAAAAGAAGCACTCACGTTGACCTTTTTATTTTTTTACTTACAAACACAGACATGTACGATTTGACAAGACAGAGAAAACAAAGAGTAAATTTTTTACTGCAAAAAGAAAAGAAGTGCTTATAGACACACTTATATTTATTTTTTAAAATTTTAAAAGTTTTGGCAATTGAATTAGTATGTCTTTTCTAGAGTATTGGGTAGCCCTGAAAATGGCTGGGTTATTTTGTTAACGGGAGTAATGGCAATCTTTTTTACTGTCTAAGACTGCGTCCTAGTCTTGCGGCAGGCTTTCCTATACGATGCGGTCTGCTTCTGCGGAAAGAGAAAGATAATTCCTTGCTGTCTACTCGACAGTCCACAAAACCTCTGTCTGGTTCTTGCTGTTGCTGCTGTTGTTGCTGCTGTTGTTCTTCTCTCTGCTTTTTCTGAAGTCTGTACTTCTCAGTCCATTCTTCTTGTTCTTTCTTAATTTCCTCTCTGAAGACCTCTTCTATTAGGTCTTGGGCTATAGCTAACATCCTGACATTCTCTATCTCTTCAGGTTTAGGTATCAGGTTTAGCCTGACACGATGTAAACTGACGTAAGCTTCGTTCAGCTTGGCTAGTCTGGAAGGCATGTTCATAGGTAGAAGAGTCAACACTGGATGGTCAGACTGGAGACCAACCCGCTTTATATGGTTCAAACGCGGACGCGATAGAAAACATCCCTACTCGGTTTTAGTGTCGGAACGCTATGATAGCTCAGGTCATGGTGAGGAACAGAGAAAAGTCAAAGAGCATATATTCAGTGTTTTTTGAAAACAAACAACAGACACCTTTTTCTTCAAAACACAACATTTTTTATTCAACGAACAAGTAACAAGTAACAAGTAACAAGTAGCAATAACATCAAACAAATTATTTTTGACAAGGTTGACAACGTTGTGAAATCATGTGAGATTTCCACAGATGGAAGTCATGAGGCCATTGATGTACACTACGTTTCCTAGCTAAAGACAAAAGATAACCATAATGGTCACAAAACCATCGATCTACTTTCTCATCGTTTCTAGAAGAGTGACGATCAACATAAGTCACTAAATGTTCTAAAGGATATCCAAGACTGCGTCGATGAAGAAAATATACACAATATTGTCCACACACCATGGAATCTGTGCCTTGTAATTTCACATTATTGTACAGTGTCGTCTGTGCATTTCTTCTCATAATGTCAATGATATCGTCTTCCAAAGGGTAATCCATACGAATCAAAATATTCCACACAATCCTCTTGAGGGAAGTAGACAGCAACCCAGTGAGTTCCTGGAAGATGACTTTCGTCCGTGTTGATGACATAAGCTTGATGGTCTTGAGGTTTGCGATGAGGTAGGTCATCTTTATCGCACACGACAGGATTCTAAGAAGCAGTATACGAACTATTGTTCAAAAGGTAATAAAGTTCCCAGGTATCCATTTTTTGTTTTGTTGTTTTTTCACAGGTAATGATAAGTCATCAATTCAATTCTGACTTTTTGGGGAATCGATCTGTTAAGTAGACGTTTCTTCGCTTCCTCTCCGCACTCTGGGCTAAGAGAGATTTGATGCGATAGATCTCTAAAGTAGACAATGGTGGGCAGGAATGATCACGCAAGCCTTGATACCACTCATGCAACACTGCCTCTTCTGAGATGAGACTCCAAGCGTCGTCCAGATACTCGTCCATGTTTTCTTCTTGACTCATCAGCATACATTTATCGTGTTGAATTTGACTGGGATGATCGTTTTGACATCCATAACAATATTTCTTGGTCGATTCCGTAATTGTATTCGCCAGGTGTTTGGTTAAACAGGACACTAAATGTTGTTCTTGTCCTGGCCATCTGGACTTGACTATTACCTCGTCCTCTTTGTCTTGGTCTTGGGGTTTTGTTTCACGCTATCCTCCCATTCCAGGTCTCTACTGTTCAATGAGGGATAGGAGTTTTCCATTGTTTCTAATAGTCGAGAATGAATTCTCTCAAACTGTTGATTTCTATGGTATTGTCGAATTCGGCATACAAGATGACGTTGACCGTCTCGGTGAGAGCTTCTGCAAACTGAAGTTCTACACGCAGTTGACCGGATTTTATAGGGTGGAAATGTCCCTCGTCGCTGCCTTGGTCTGGAGTGAAATCAAAGGCCCACAAAGTGTAACCTCCGACATAATCTTCGTATGAAATACCGTGACTGGTGTTGGTTCCTACTTTCCCCGTAGCTTCGTACAGGACAAGTACGATCTCAAGTAATTCTTCTGGGCAAAGTTTGGTTCGAAGGGTCTGGTACACAAAGTCTTAATATCGCGACTGACTTTGCTCTTGGACACTCTGTAGTGCTTAAACTAGAAAGGATTTTGATCGTGGGCTCCGTTGAGGGCTGCATTACTAACGATGCCAACGATTAAACGTTTGGGTAACTGTCCTTGGAACAGATGATCTTAGATCTTGGATCGGAGTCCAGCAGCAATGGTGAATGTTTTCACTTCTACACGTCGTATCGGATACTTGGCGGTCGATCTGCTCAATATTTGACTGATGTCGTTTCCCGCTTAAGGTAAGACTTCTACACGACTCACGTAAAGTCTGGATTCTTGGATGATGGTTTTGTACTCGTTGGCATGAGCCATCAAATGGAAAGCGACACTGCGGCGATTGAGTCTCAGGCGAATATCCACTCCGTTCAGCAAATATTTGTCTTGCAACCACGTGTCGAAATGCAAACGATCCGTCAGTTCTAAATTACGACCTTGCAGGATTTTCCTTCGACGGTTGTTAAAACCCACATTGTGAGGGTTGTCATCGGCTGTCAGGGCTGTGTCGGTAATCGTGTCTTCACCTGCGGTATCAGGTTTCCATACCACGCAAGCATCCAGATGAGTGTTCTTGGCCTCTTTTCCGTACGTCAAGAGATTTTCTAGGTACGCTCGGTAAGGGTAAGTATCCATACTGCTGATGACCAGTCTGTTATTCAAGTAAAAATCCACTTCGCTGAACAAGGAATGCATGAAAGTATTGAAGGGAGCTACTCTGGCATCGGCTCCCAGATTGGTGTTGTCGGTTTTGATCACTTTCAGTTTCAGATACAAGTAATTGCTATTCAGATCGATGTAATCTTCGGGTTGTCCTTTGATTTCAAACTCGATGGGAGCTGAATCCGTCAAAGAGGAGACGGGATGAAATTCGACCCATTGGGATTCTTGCATACTCATCATGGTGGGTGGCATGGCAACAGATCCAGTTCCGACTTGGAACAAGCACAAGACTCTCGGTGCATCATTTTCTTTCTTTTAATAATCAAAAACGTCTAACTCTCGGACGGTTTTTCTTTTCTTAGACTTTCTAGCTCTAGGGGTGTGAAGTCCTCTGAAGGGGTGTTTTGGTCGTCCCTTTCTGCCTTGTCCTTGCTGTGGCGTCAGGGAAGCAGGAATGCCTAACTCGGCATTGACCAGGGCATTTATAGGAGTTTCTCGCTGACCCAAAATGTCTTTGCCCGTTTGAAGCAAGACATTTTTATCTGCTCTCAAGAAAGCTTCTTTGGGGTTTTTTTTGTCAATGATGACATTTTGGAGAAGTTCTTTACCTTGCGTCAACGCTGCATCTTTTAAGGCGTGCAACCCCCGTGTCACCATCGGTTTCAAAACGGGAGCCACTGCTCGAAAGGCCGATTTGAGCATATCACCTAAACCATGTCCTCGCTGTCGAGCGACTCCTTGGTACACAGGATACATGACTGACAAAAAGTTAGAGTAATCGTTTTCGAAAATGGAGTTTCACTGTGACTTTCCCTTTGGTGAATGGAATATTTTGTCCCAGATCTCCTTTTATAGGAATGTTGACATTGTCGAAATACGACTTACTGACGGGCAAATAATGAGGATGTACAAATTCGTGGTGAATGTGATAGGTGTTTCTACCTTCCTCGTCAGCAGCCATGGCAGAATCCACTTTGAAAGCAATGACACGCAGTAACGGTACGGAGGTGTGCCCACCACGTTGTACTCCACCACATCGGAGTATACAAACATCAAATTCAGTCCTTGGTCCATTTCTACAGGGAATCGAAAATATTTCGCAAAGTCCAAGTTACCGGTCATGGCTTGTATTTCGTTTCTCATCTTGATCAACTTGGGGTCTCCACTCAAAATGTAATACAATTCAGGACAAAATGTAATGGACAATACTTTGTCCTCTGAAAATTTCATCAGTAGGCGACGAGATATTTTGTGGTACTCGATCGCGTCACTTCTTCTGGCTTTCTCCAAGGCTTTACCAAACATTAAATTGAACCTGTCAGCAATGGTGTTCACCAAATGTTGACCACTAAAATAATAGCCCGCAGGAATTTTCAACAGATAAGTGGTTCGTTTAGTTTTGGGGTCTTGTGATTTCATAAAGTCATCTACACTAGCGCGTTCATCCAGGGCATGTTGCACTTGTTCGTCATAAACTTCTACCGTAAAAGTGTTTTCATTTTCGACAATATTTTTGATATGTGTAGGGTGAACCATTTCCACCAAAGTCACTTCCCAATGGGCTTCGTGATCCAATTGGATGGCTTGAGGTAATCTAGCCGAAAAACAGCACAAAGTGTTATTGGGAAACACCTCCAAGGAACGGTCACTGGGTAACGTTAAGTAAAATTGGTTGTTCATAATTCCACAGTTCTAACGTCCGAGGAGTCACTGGAAGTCAGAGGAGTGTCTAAAAGAGGATGGTTAGGGTGACTGTTGGAACTAACTTTGGACACAAGACTCCTGTTGTTGTTGTTTCCGTTAGAGCAATATTTCAGAGACGGATTGGGAAGAAGGTAACCAATGTAACTGCTAAGTAAAATGGTCCACAATTGTTTGTCTCCTTGTTGCAAACTCAAATTGGCAATGGCAGCACCGATGACACAATACACCACAAAGATTTGGCAGAAAAAAACGATTTGCGTTTTAAGCACACGTTCTCCACACCACACCCACAAGGGTTGCTTTTGTAGATCTTGCAGAGAAGAACTGGGGGAAGGAGTGGTCACTGCCGTAGCTGAGGCTGTGTTGAAGGGCATGATGGTCACTTCTTTTTATAGTCGATGAGTTGCGAAGCGGCGATCCAAGAGTCAAAACTGGGAGGATATCCTTTCCAAAGTACTTTGACTTCTTTGACACGTCGTTTTCCCACTTTACGAGTTCTTCGATCGAGAATGCTTTCTATCTCGTACATGTATTCTTCTTTTTTGGTCACACGTTGTAACTCGGGCAAGTAAAACGTTCCTTTTAACACTTCCCCGTTCATGTCTTCCAATGTATAGACAGGAGGATAACGGCCACGCACTAGTTCAGTGACACGAAACAATTCGGTGGTCCATTTGGGTAAGTAACCTTTGTCGAAAGTGTGTTTGGTTTTGCCAGTGCGTACTCATTCTCCTGATGCCAACACTCCACCTTTCCTGGGGACAGTCACTGTTGGGGACGTACCAAACAGACGCTCGAAGACGGCCACATCGTTGTCAGCAGTCACTTCTTGGGGGGCACGCTCAATGCTCCGATGGTTAGATTGGTTGTACGATTGGACGAGGTGTGGCAAGACGTCGATGTACTTGAGAGTGTGTTGATGCGTAAAATATTTCCACATGCGTTCTTTCAAGGTGCGTTGAAAACGTTCCACGATGCTAACTTCGGTTTCGGGATTATCGGTGGTGAAAAAATAAATGTCACGTTTCTTCAATTCCTTTTGGAAAGCTTGGTTCAGAAATTCAGTTCCTTTGTCAGTTTGCCATCGAAGAGGGTGACGCCCGCTTTGTTTCAACACCAGTTGGAGGGCTCGCACTAACCCACTGCTTGATTTGGAAGTCAATGGTACGACCCAAGCAAATTTGGAAAAGACGTCGATGACACGAAATAAATATTTGTAGCCACGATTGTAGGTGGCCAAATGAGAGACACCGGCTAAATCGGCTTGCCATTGATGATCGATACCCTCTACTTGGGTGCTACTTCTGGAAAATTTTCGTCGAATGGGTTTGTGTAAGGTGTACGTGGCTTGTTCTTGTAACCATCGTTGCACATGAGGTAAACGGAAACTTTTCGTTCGAGTTTTGGCAGCGCGATACAATTTCTGAACTCCTCCGTAACCTGCGGGATGGGCTGGATCGTAGTAAATGCTGGCTAACACCTTCTCCATTTTTAAATAAGTGATCCAATCTTCACGGATGCTACTCTTGTCTTTCTATGGTATTTTCTTGGTTTGTAATGTTTTGAGTGTCCGACGACAATAGGTGTTGAGGAGGACGGTGTTTGAACAGTGGCAATCAGTTTTTGTTTCACTCCTGTCTTGGCTTTCGTTTTCTCTTCTGAGGAAGAAGGAGTAGCCATCATCTTTTTAATCCAACCAATTCTGGATGTAGATGGTGTTGTTAACTGGCGTACTTTTTCTGGTGGAGTTTGAAGCTCTTCTTCTTTTTCTGTCTTGATCACTGGGACTAGTGGTAGTGGACTTTCTGTCTTGACCATTGGAGGTGGTAGTGGTGGTGATGGACTTTTCATCAGGGCCTTAAAATCTTTCAGAGTAGGTTGAGCTGTTTCATCTAAAGCTTTTTGGTGAAAGGGTTTCAGTCGTTGCAACAACCTACCGTACCGTTGCGACTTTTCCGTTTCTGACAAATCGCTGCGATCCATCAAGGATTGCAATTCGTGTTGTAACTGGGACATCTCGGTCAAATGAGGATTGGGAGGAACATGCGGGGTCCATTGTTCTTGCCAACGATGGCATTCCATCCATCGTTTGGAAGGGGCTAAAGCTAGTTTTCGTCTTTCCATCAGTTTTCAACGGTCATGTCTGAGATCTTTTCACTCCAGTGTCCTCCTTTTATCTTCTTGGAATTAGGGCGGGTATAATATGTCCCATCAAACTTAATATAGGTTTCGCTACTTCGGTAATAAGTCCTAACATGGTTAAAAATCCTCCGCGTTGCACCAACATCTTTTTCTTTTGACGAATGGGTATTTTCTTTTGGACCATTTGGCGAAGAACGTGTCGATGTTTGGCTAAGCATTTTTTCTGATGTTTAGTCAAAAGTATCGTGCCTTTCAAGACATTCAGACAACATTCGCTCACCGTATCGATGACATCTTTGGAGGCCGTCTGAATGAGTTTTTTTCACATGGGTGGAGGAGCTTTGAAGAGGACGGAAAACATGTCCCAATGTTTGACTAAACGAGGCGGCAGTCCTTTCCTTTTCTTTCCTTTGGGGGTAGAAGAGGAATGTCTTTTGCGGGGTGACATCTTTGTTTGTTGATTACGGGGCACACAGCAAAAAATACACTAACGTCAATGACTTGTCACACGGTCTTTTATCCTTTTTTTGGGGGGGGGACTTTCGCTTCATCATAAAGGTGACGATGTGTTTTCCAAAATCGCCAAAGAATCCTCCTCTTTGCTGGCTCCTCTTTTTCTCTGGACCAGTGTGCCTTTTCTGGGGGTATCGCCTATGTTTGGCTAAGCGCTTTTTCGCATGATGAAACTGTCCTTTACTTTTTCATTTCTCGACAGGAGAACGACGATGAGGGAACATCTTTTGGTGCACACAAAAAGATACATTGACATCCATGGCTCAACATGCGTCTTTTTATCTTATTTTTTTTTTTTTTTTTTTTTTGGAGCCTGTCCTTTAACCTTGTGGCAAAATCATTGGCTATCTTATCAAATTCAAGGAAAGGGCCAAGGAAACCTCCCTTTTGGTGGCTTCTCCTTTTCTTTGGACGAGTGTGCCTTTTCTGAGGGTGACGTCGATGTTTGGCTCAGCGTTTCTTAGGATGACGTGACTGTCTTTTCGTTTTCCTTTTCCTATTTGGACCGAAGAAGAACGACGATGGTAACGGTGTGCACGTCTTGGAGGGGACATCTTTGGGCGTGCAGCAGCACAAAAAACACTGACCCGTATTGTTTGCCTCGGGTCTTTCTTGCTTGGACAAATCCAGTAAACTCTGTAACACACCCGTTCTCTCTTGGACTTTGATTTTGGGGGCAGGTACTTTGTGAGCAGCGGCCACTGCCGCTAAAGAGGAAGAGGGTGTCACCGCTGGAGGAGAAGTTTTTGGAGACACTCTCTTCCAGGTAGAAGCTGTTTTCCGTGGACTTTTCTTTTTCTTTTTCTGAGTCTGTGACCTGGTCTTGATACAGTTGCTCTTTTTCTTTTTCTTCTGGGTACTTTTGGGCGTGGCTTTTTTCTTGGGAAGAACTTTGGGAGAATTAGGATACCATTTTAAGAGGGAACGAATGATGGCACCTCCCAGAGAACCGCTACCTTCAGGTTTCAAAATGATTTGCTTTTTTCATTGAGTGTCGATGCGAGGATCGGCTAGGTGCGTCAAGGCAACTTTGTTTCTCTCAAAAAAACGTTTGGTTTGATGTGTAATCTGAATGATGCCTTGCAGTAATTGGCGTGCTGTCACCGTAAGCCATCGTGAGACTTCTCTGAGACTAGCTTCTAAGACACGAGCACGTATTTGTGGATTTTTTTCGCGACTGATACCGTACAAGGCACGAATCAATTTAATGGGGAAGATGAGACTGAAGGGAGGTCATGTTGACCACGTGTGAGACAGAGTCAAAGTGACCGAGGTTTTTATAGATTTTTTTTGAGTGATTGTGATTAACTCGACGAAGGGGACGTGTACACGACAAGCCCTCCTTCTTGGCACCAGTGGTGAAACAGATGGGTACGAAATCGCAAATAATCGGGACTGGTAGGTTTTAAATCCGGGAGTAAATAAGCGTGTGGGGTTTGAGTGGCATCGTCGTACGCATTTGTCAGCCAAGGCGTCCCTAACTGTTTGGCTAAGACTTGTACTTGCGATTTATCTCTAGGGCTTTTAAACAACACCACATAATGAGCATTGAGACTGAGGGTACGATGGGCTTTACTTTGTTGAAACAAATTTTGGGTGATGTAAATGACACTGGCATTACGATGATGCCCTTTGCGTGTAAACCAGTTTAATTTCTTCTTATCTTCTCCTAACATGTCGACAAAAATAACCAAATGAGTTTGACTAGGGTCAGACACGATCCCGTCGTCCTCGCCAGGAATCCCTTTCCACAAAGACGATGGAATCGCCTTGACTTTCTCGCAGAAGGCTGTACGCCAATTGTCACTCTTTGTAACACCACACGATGCGTTGAGTTGGACGATCGATCAAATGATGTTTATGTTCGATCAAACGTTTGACAAATTCGGTTTTGCCGGAACCGATCGGTCTGGCAATGAGCATGTTAAAGGGATGGCGAAGATACGAGGCCTCCCAACTAGTCCGATCTACGTGTTCGTCAATGACTTTGACAATGGAGGAAGAGGGAGTAGAGACAGTAGAGGTAGCCAAAGTAGTGTAAGAAATGTCACTTTCGACATGACGACAGACAAGACAAGAGTTTTTATACTTTTTTTCAGGACACGTTTATTGTCATCTTTAATGGTGAACAACACGAAAGACAAAAATACATAAAACCCAAATGGTTAAGTACATAAATAAAAGACACATCAAAACGATCAAAGTGGAATATAAACAAGTCTCTGTAAAACATTTGTGATGATCAAGAGGTAAAATTGTAGGGGTGCTGTGTAATGTTCTGAGAGTCTCTACACTCCTTGGCACAATCACACAAGAGTCCTTCCGGAATGGCCTTTCAGGGATGTCGATCACGGTCCTGTCCTGAAGAGAGTGGTTTTCCTCGGTCACGACTTCTTCTTCTTCTTCTGGCACTGTCACTAACACTGGTTTAAAAGTTACTTTTTTCACAGAACGTTTTAATTTTTTAGGATGACAAATCTTGGGCATAGTGTGCCACTTCTTTTGTCCAAGCCTAAAAACCCCAACTTTTCCAATCACATACATCTTTCCAGTGAGGGTGTAAGTCACAAGCTACACACACGTCGTCATACACATCTTCAGTGCCTAAAAGTTGACGAATCTTGTTTTCCCGTAGAGGTTGAACAGTATCAAGATGAAAGCGCAAAGCTTTGAGCAGAATGAATCTCTCGTGTACATTTAAAGGGACCACTTTCATGCTTTTTGGAGTGGTAGGTACTGTTCGTAAAGAATCCACAAGGAATCAGCTGGTAAACAAAATCCCAGAAAGCAAGTCACTACGACACACACTACACGTCGACCCCAATTCAATGGACACAGTTCTCGTAATAGGCGATCGTAATCCTCCACCGTTTGAATAGTGTCAATGATTTCCTTCCACGGAATCTGTTGTATCACGAATGATAAAGGTCGTGGCATGGTAGTCCGTTTTTATACCCTCTTTGGTGTCTGGTAATAAGTGTACTTTTTGAACAGCTTCGATTTTATTTTAGTACCGCCGTACCAAAAAAGTTTAGTCACTAACTCACACACCACACGTCGCACACAAGTTTCCTCTTGAACTAGAAAGAATTGTTCTTGGAAAGATTTGTTGTAATCCTCTAACTCGTCGGTTCCAATTCGGTGTATTAGGATCACCTTGTAAGTTGAATGAGTGGCATCCAAAAATTTATGAATTTCACGCGATTCATCAATGTCTGACCACTGGAACACTTTCATCAGAATCAGTCCTCTTATAGCATTTAGGTACCACTGGTTCCAACATCGGAGACGTAACGGATGCAATGGTTCTTTGCGTTTCACCAGTATTTTGCGAACTCGCGGTAAATGCGTTTTCTCAATTCCACAGGCAAAGCACGAATGTTCTCTTGTAAAGTATCCATAACCATGTCAGTCAAACATGTCTCCTAGAGCGAAAGTAATGAACGTAGTGAGTAATTTCTGACCACTGCCATTCCAGGAAACGGTCAAAAATGTCAATACAATCTTCAAATGTAAATGGTCTAAAGCGAAATAGTAGGAAGAACGCACCCTTGATATAGAGAAATCGGACTCGTTTGTTGACTTTTGTCAATTTCCTCTTGTGAATTTCACGACATAAAAGTTCTACAGTCACAAATTGAGATTTGGCTCTGGCAAGTCCCTGCCAAAATGTCCTTGTAGATCTTCTCTTGTAATTCGTTTGGTAACGTTTGAAGATTATTTTTTACATGGGGTTTAAATACTTGTCTAGGGGTTGTCCAACGTTTGACTCCTAGCCCCGTAGCTGGTTTCTTACACGACATGGTATGCCCACTTCAATGACGAGGTCCCACTAAAGGTAGGTACTGACAATCTGGAGACCATCGATCATATTCCAGGTAAGCGCAATCTTTCTTCTCCCACTCGTGAAGTGACACACCACAACTGAAGCACTTGACTTTATCCCATTCGCTCAAGTAGGTAAATCCATCTCTAGCTAATTCTTCGGGGGTAGGTCCTCCCAGATATTTTGGCCATTTTCCTCGAAAGGTTTGGAATCGACTTTCATAGTCACAGTATTCTGGCAAACCCACAGGGAATGAATATTCGTATTTCACAGGTTCATTTCGATGAGGATACGGTGAAATATGCAGGAGCCTGCTCAGTTTTATATGACATCCGTAGGGTGGTAACCGCATGGTTTCATTGGGATGACATCCACCATGAAAACCAGCAAAGTGAAAAGGTGTACGATAACGAGTGGCATCGCTTTCGCATCCATCAGGTTTCACACGCACAGCATCACTTTCCATGGTAGGCATGGTAGTAGTAGTTATAGCAAAGTTCCCATGATGATGTGGTACTGAATCGCTAAGAACATAGCGTACGGCATCCCTGCCAGAGCAAGGCACAGCGTCGTACTCGAGTTTCCTCTTCCTTGATACTTGCTGTGTGAAAGGATTCATTTTTCTTGCTTGGCGTTTGTAGTGACAATGAACTATCAGTCTTGAATGTTGTCCCTTTTTATATGCTCGCCAATATCAGTGTGACCGTACGGTAAAGTAAAGTGATTGGGAAGCCGTACTCGCTTCTGGTACACGATTTGATAGACTTTCTCCAAGGGTCTGCTGACGATTTGGTGTGTGGGTAAACGTACAATCTTGTGCGGTTCGTGGGTGGGTACTTTAAAATATCCATCCTGTCCAGACTGCAAGGCTTCTTTCAAGATACCAAAGTTCACCAGTCGACTGGTGCGATAATTGAGAGTCAACCCTTTCACTTTACACTCCGTGTGTACTTCTCCTTGAGGGTTACGGTATTCGTAGCCGTAATTTTTGGGACCGCCACTTGCAAAACTTAGAATCTCGTCGTCTTGATGCTCGTCCGTCCAGGCTCCTAAACGGTCTCCTTCGATGTCAGGGTGACGTTGACCCAGGCGATCGATGTAGATGCAACTGTCCGTGTCAAAATACAGAACACGATCTCCTAACAGTTCTAAAGCTTCGTACAGTTTTAAGCGAGTATGGGCTGTCACGGAAGCCGCAATGATGACATTTCCAAATTCGTCGGCTTCTACAAAGTCCAGTTCTTCTCCGTAATTGACTAAGATCAAGTCCTCACGAAGAACGTCCACGTGTTTCATGTATTTGGTTTTGTCGTTAATCATCTGGAAGTAGCGGAAAGGTTCTGTCAAATACCCCGTCTTGGGTAAACAAGGTAGTTGTGCCATTTTACCCCACAAACAATTCAACATCACTTTGGCAAACGATCGCCTTCCTTCGTTTTTCTCGATGTGGTCTAAAGTGATGCCTTCCTGCTCCCAGTATTTCTCTTTGAATTTATTTTGGCCTTCGGGAGTCTGGCACCAGGAAGGATAGCCGCTGACTTCTTGTTTCAGTTTTAAAAAGGCATTCACGTAGTCTGCAAAAATGCCTTTTTGAGTCTCGTCGCCCTTGTGGTACTTTTCTGTCCTGGGAAAGTGGTAAATTTCGTACACTTCTAACAGTTAGTATCCCACGTCCAGAGCTTTAAACAATTCCACACCGACCCACGTTCCTGTCAAGGCGCGTTCTTCCTGAGTGTGCTGACAAGGTCGGTCTTGGTTGCACGTATCAGCACAAGTGCGGCACAAGGGAAACATCAGTTTTCCTTGGCAATGGTGAGGTAAAACTGCATGGTACAAGTACGTGGGAGGCAAGACTTTACACTTGATCAATCCTTCGTATTGTCGAATATTGTCCATGTCGATGTGTTCCGTCAGCAATTGTGGGTGCCCTGCTGGAAAGTTACAATATTTGCACACGTACGGACAACAGAGAACACACGTCCAAGTATTTGATTTCCTCTCCTTTCTCTTCGTCGGCTTGGTACAGCAAACAGGTGGCATTCGTCCGTCCTCAGTACAAACTGTCCCTTGGGTACAGTGGGTCTACCAGCTTGTAACTTTCCACGATGCGCTTAAACTCGGGATCGGTTTTCAACCGCTGATCGTACTCGTGTTCCCACATTTCTACCACTTGGTATCCTTGCTCTTCTAACTTCAAGCATCGCTGACAAGTGATCTGGTACAAGTCTTCCAAGGTCCGTTGTAAAAACTGATTTTTAGTATTACGTTGAGGGTAGCAGATAGGACATCCGTGAAATAAGCACCCGCTAAACTCGTACACAATCTGGGGGTTTTCTAAGTGCCAGCCATCTACCGAATACCTTCCAATAGTCTTTTCGCCTCCTTCGTTGCTTGCATGTTGGATCCATTTGTCTCCCTTGTCACACAAGTAATGTAACCAGCGTAGGGCTTTGACCAAGTATTGACGTTTAACAAAATTGGTTGTTTGAGGACTGATGACAGCTAGGGTGTTTTCGGGCATAAATCGTTGGCGGTACACTAAGGAACACGCTTTGGCAATGGTGCAGGCTTCTTTCAAAGAATCGATCCCACCGTGTTCTATGAACAGTTCTCGAAATTTTCCACAGCAATGCCGTAAAATGTCCACGTCGGAACGACAATATTTTAACATTTCTTCCTGAAAGTCGAAAGGGTCCTAGGCGTGAGTCTGGTACCATGCGTAGAAAGCTTCTCGTTGTTCGGTACGCATGTTGTCAGGGTCGTAGTAGTGAGCCTCGGGCAAATGAGGTAGAACGGTGTGTTGATTGGCTTCGGTATTAAAAACGTGCGGAAAATAGCCTTTGACCATTTCTGTCATTCCAAACGTTTTAGGCATGCGACTCAAAGGCATGTCCAAGTAACTCCTCGAATCTTTAAACTGCACTTGTCCCACTTGCATGGAAATGATTTTGTCTCCGTTCAAAGTCACTTTCGGACGTTCGGTACTTTGTTTCGTATAGTATCTCAAAAAAAACTGCCCATCGTATCCCGAGAAATTGTGAGCCATCACCGTTGCATAGCGATGACAATCTCCGTAACGTTCGATGTCTTCTTGACTCCACGTCTCGTCGATGGGGTCTAAGATCCATTGGTCGAAATCGGCTAGCGTGTTTGGTCCCCGAAAGATTTTTTCACGTCCTCCAGGAATCTTGCTACAGTGAGGGTAATGAGTAAAGATAGGCTCCTGGATCACTTCCCACGCGCTCGGTGAGCCATGCAGAAATTAGGAATGTGAATGCCAGTCTCTTGCATGCATTCGAAATCGAGAAAGATGAAATGGCTTGTCTCTTGGTCATTATCTTTTTCCTGTTGGGATTGGTATTTTTGAATGTAGCATTGGTGTTCCAAGTCCACGATTTGGCGACAAATGTGACATCGTTTCTTTCCTGAACAGACATGAGCCTTGGCATTATTGGTACGTATGCCTTGTCCACAAGTAGGGCACAATCTCAGGAGCTGACAAGCACTTTTCTGGTGTGAACCTTGCGTCTTCAGATGTTGTTGGTAACAGAAAGGGCTGACAAACGTGCGCTGACAAGCTGGGCAATGCAATCGTTCTTGTCCTTGGTCCAGACAGGGCTTAGAAGCTAAACATCCCTCACATTTCGATCCGCAATGCTTCTGTTGCTCTCGATTGTTATAGACATAGTCACATTTCTCACAGTAATAACTGTATGACAGGAATGCAGTGATACTGGTAATGGCATCAAAATGTTGATCGTGATGATAGACGTGAATGTATTTTCCGTCTTTGAATTTTTTGCCTTGAAACAACAGCGGTCCGCGTACTTCTTGAGGGTGCACTTTCAAGGTGTAGCGTGGAGCCAAGACGTCTTGCAATTTTTGCATTTCAGGAATGCCACAGGGTGTGTCTTTGGATATCCCCGCTTGATGTAACAGGAGTTCTGCTTCTCTTTGTTGTTTGGCTCGGTCCGATCGTTGAATCGTTTTCCAGGCTCTTTTCCATTCTGCCGTGTCGTTCTTGTCTGCATACGTTCGTCCTACGACGATGGCACGGGCTAAACACATCTTGTCTTGAGGGTTCTTAATTTGAACGAGGCTATGCTTGATGCTGCGAAGATTGTCTCCCAAGATCACCTTTTGTTTTGCCATGTCCTAACCCTTGGGGAAGAGAAACGTGGGTCATGAACAGTGTCGCTTTTCTATAGGTGATGTGAAACTTGTCATTGGATTGTTGTACGTGTTGAATCTTGTCCATGACTTTGGAAGGTGTCAATTCTGATGGGGTGCTAAACTCGATCCAAACGGGGGACTTCAAACTGTCGTGATGAATAGAAAGTCTCAAGCGATCGTCTTCTTTGGCTTGACATTGCCGTTTCAGTGTAGTTAACAAAGAATCCCACACATCAGTGATGAACCCTTCTGCTTTCTCCAACGGTACGTCGGACTTGAAATCTTTAAACTTCACTGCGTACGTGTAGGCCGTAGTTCTAAATTTTCTGGAGGAGCGTTTGTCCGTCTCTCGAATGTTCTAGTACTTTTCAGGGTTTACTGATGGTAATCGACTTTGGTTTGGTGTAGACTCTCTGGGCCTAGATTCTGGTTCACTCATCTCATCTTCAAAATCGCTGGCATGAATTTGAGCCAAGGCTTCCGCTACTGTGCGAGGCGATAAATCACGTTTCTGCCTCTTACTTTCTCTTCTTTTCTTTACGAAATGATGCGATCGTTTCATCTTGACTGCGGAAGGTCAAATGACTACATTTTAAACTCCATAGACCCCTATATATTTATGTCAGGCTTTGTGCATATATAAATGGCTGGTGCCTTCCTTCCCAGTATTCATTTTGCTCTCAAGCCGTTCAACACGATGGAAGAACCCACACAAATTGAACTTCTGATTAGAGCTTTGCGAGGTGTCATAAGACAGTTTTCTTCAGACAAGCCGACGGACTACTCTCCCTCCTTTCGAGATAAAAGTCGAGATACTTGCTATATCTGCCAGAAGAAAGGGCATTGGGCTATAGAATGTCCAGACCGTCAAAAAAGCAAGACCAGTGTCAGAAGAGACAAAAGTCAAGATACCTGTTATCATTGTAAAGAGAAAGGACATCTGATGAGTGTATACTGTTTTATAAAGATCAATGAAACATTGTTGATCCTTTTTCAAGATTGGATCTGGCTAGGACTATTTAATTTTATAATATTGTCTAAAACAATATCCGTTTTTAAGGAGAATTAAAAGTCAATTTCCACAAGCTTTAAATGTCGCTTTTTGATTTGTCAAAGCGTTAAAATATCAATACTTGTTCTTACAAGGCATTGAATCTTTAGTGCATGTTGTTTAAAATTTATGATTAGTTTTGTACAAGGTTCTGCAGTTATAACAATAATATAACATTTGTTTTTGTCTTCAGATCAATCAAGAACTTTATCTGTCCCGACGCAACTTTAATTGATAGTTTGAATTACATTGAAATACACAACTGATGCAGAGCGTTAACATGAATGCCGCAACATCAGTTGAACAAGACAAACTCAAACTAAAGCAAAGTTTGTTCAGTAGACATTGGACTGATTCATTGTGCAACACGGTATAACTCACGTTTTCAAATCGTATTGTACATTTGCGCAGAATTACTGTTAGACATAACGTCTAAAGAGTTCTTGAAATACATTTTATATTTTCATTACTATGTGACACATTAAAGGTAGCTGCATTATATCGTAGCGTTGATTTCGTCATATGTGTATAAAATTACTACAGATATGCAGTTTTATTCTCGTTTCTACAACGAACCAAGGTAGTCTAAAATCGAAGCTATCAGTACCATTCCAAATTATAAACTTAAGAAAGTACTATACGATTTCTTAATTTTTGGCCACTTATCCTATTATTTGTGCAGTTAAAGTCAGTTAACCAGTTTTCATCTACATTAAACCGGGTTCCACAATGTTTATGCTGTCGTGTGATCACTTTTGTTTAATTTTATGAAAATTATAGGCCACTTCGTTCCTACCCTCCTCATGTTGTATGTGAAACCCTATGCACCGCAGTTCATATCAGTTAATATAGTAAAGAAAGGTTGTCCCCCGTACAAAACCTGCATAAAAGAATAAGATTAATGCAGTAGGTAATATATGTTGCGAACATCAACACTCTTAGCACTTCGCCAACGGTCTACATTATGTCTATTTTGTACATCAGAAAATTCAAAAGGATTGACTTATTTTCTTCATCACGACAGCAACAGGCTAAGATGTTAAAGAATAACGGGACTAAATCACAATATTAGCAATTATGTTATTTTACTTGTATGTGTCCATGTACAACAAAGTATATTTTGGCGTCTGAATATGCTATTCAAGACATATTTTGAAAATATTTAAATACTTAATTTTAGTTGAACAAGATTATGACTCATATGAAATCATTTCAGTACAATAATATACTTAAATTCAAACATTAGGACTAAGTAATCGGTGATGAAGGCATATTTTGATACCCAATGATATGCTGACGAAATATTGTTGCATAGTAGCTAAGTATTATCAGTGACAATAGCCATCATATTTATTTTAACTACCATTAAATCTGTTTCTAAATACAGCAAAACGAAGTGATAAACATTTTGTAATAAATCATCAAAAGACAGACCACAAAGATAATTTATTGTGACTGTAACACTCACACACCTTACCTGTGCGCTTGATTAGTAAATACTCAATGAACATTTCTTGTAGTCGCATATTTTTCTGTGTGTTTTTAGTTATTTAACTTGATTATTAAAAGCAATATTTCCATGTTTAATTGTTTAGGAATATCTGCTATATCATTTCAAGATCCTAGCAAAATGTATTTCAGCAAAATTATTTGTTTCTACTGTCTAAATATAATGTATTTAAGTATAACCATTTCTTCTGGATTCATTTTATATTCCGAGCAGTTTTTTATTTTCCTTTTCCCCTCCAATAATAACGATTCCGAAGACGTACTTCAGCCGTGTTTACTAGGTATGATGTTAAATACAAATATGTGGTTGGGTATGTATATTTCCAAGCCAACAAAGTGGCATTTTCCATTCTACTATTAGTTTTCTAATATAATATTTAATTTATAAGTTTAAAATTTGCCAATCAGAGAAAGAAAGATTTTTATGACAACCAATTTACTTTTAATTTATTTGTAATACAATATTTAAAATGTAAGTTTTTAAGTGGGTGTATATGCTTATTTAATATATATATATATATATATATATATATATATATATATATATATATATATATATATATATATATATATATATATATATATATAGTAGTTATATATATATATATATACATATATATATATATATATATATATATATATATATATATATATATACAAAAGAAAAGCCTCAATATATTTTCGAAGTGAGGTTTTATTATTTATTTTTTTAGATTCACAACATTCCTATAATCACACCACCTCAATATCGTAACTGACAGACCGACGGATAAGAAATTGATTAGATATTGATGATATCTTTGTAAGTAATTACCGTTTGTGTCTTTTCTAAAAGATTCATTAAAGCAACTGACGTTTGCACTATACATAAGGTGGTACAATTTAAATTCGCTTAGTAATGCAACAAGTTGAAAGCTATTTCACGATCGTAATTGTCATTTTCGCTATGATATTTCAATGATAAATGCAGCTTTCCTTTATTCTGGGTATGTCCTGGGTTTGCTTCAGTATTCATACTTGATATCAGTAGAATCAATAAGTCGAACGGAATATTCTTGATAAGAAGCAATAAAACAACCACATGTAATTTTTAACAACAGATATCGAGACGTATTTGTGACGGCCTTTTACATGCCCTTTTCACTACATAGCAAGGAATGATTGTTGAATATCGCGAGGGAGATTCAGTACTTCATTATGAATTTATCCATAGTCGTTAGGAATTTTTCATGCTGGGAATGTTAAATGATGGGTTTCGCCAATAAGACAAATTAAGGAAAGTCAAATATAAAATTATAATGCACAGCACTATGGTACTGGCATTACTGAAAACAATGACCACATAATCTTCTATTGAAAAAAATCATTTATGAAGATAATAAAGATAACTTATTAGGTAAATATATAGACAAACTTCTCTACAGTTTAATACAACATATAATTGGTTTTAAAATTCCATAGGTAGATTATACGATTACACACATGCATACACGTATATACACATAAAGAGACACATATATGCAAATTATAGTTCGCCCTTCGAGTTCGAAGAAGGTCATCACATTAAGTACTTGGTTTGTTATGCAAGCAAGTGAGCGATTGATTAGGCCAATTTAATCTCTGAACTTTATGTGGCACACTGGGCAGAAAATGCGGCTTTGTGCTCTATGATTAGCAGTGGCTGTGCTATAGTCCCGATCTGCTCCCACTTCTTGACAGTGTACTGCTAAGGTAATTCATTGTTACATTTCCTCAACCGCCTTTTATGTGTGGCATTTGTGATGGTTTGCACATGCTGACACATCAAACTCTCCCATCTTTTTCAGTAGCTAAATTTCAGTTATTCCTAATGTTTGTGATATGTTTTCTTCAAAACCACTGTAACCGCATACAATTACAATTGCACTAGATTCCAATTCGTTGTTGAAACAATCATTTGACTGTTTGCGGTCCCGCGACCAACACATTCGGCCACATTTCATCATCAGGTAGGACAATTAAATATTGACTCATTTAACTGGCGTCCAGTAATGAAAGACATACTCCATTAAACTAGTGATAGAAAATTATAAACGTTATTGGTATTAATTTTGATTGTCATTATAATTCTTTGTCATAGTTCGTCCAAATAATTTAATAGTTTCTGAACTAAGTGCTCGAGGTTTGGAGGCGATAATACTCAATTAGGTATTTTGCTTATAAAGATGTACGACAAAGCATTCCCTTGAGCCTTACTGGTCACGCACGCATATAATTGTAAACTTTGCTTCATTACAGATTAAAGATGTACTTAATCAAAAAGAGTAAACGTACTAGGCTTTAAAGAAGAAGTTGCTAGAACATTACTCTGACGTGATAGCTACTGTTCAGTATGTATCATTTAAGGAAAATATGAGTGAGGTGACAGAAATGAGGTTCCAACACTATGAAGTGGGGTTAGAATCCATTAAAATAATGCTGCAAAACATGACTGATGAATTTGAAATTGTTGTCTCTGGTATGTCTTATTGCCTACGGAAATGTATGAGAGTGATAAAATGAGGGGCTATGATAATATGATATTATATAGTTTCGCAGCAACAGTGTGAACATGGTTAAATCCCAAGTAGTGGCGCACAATTAATAAATTGCAATGTACCTATAAACCCTATCATCTATAAATAAATCTCCTAAAAGAAGGATTTGAATATATTTATAGCAAGTAAATCCAAAGTAAGCACACTCATGAGAAGGTGTATTTGTGCGTTTTATTTAGAAGTAAAACATTGTATCTACATGTGTTGTGTACGACTATGCCATATTACTGGTTAATCTTTGTAATCTGTACAAGGTAGTTCCTCTATTTCATTGAATAAGTCGCTTCTTATCAGAATAGTGTCAATCCAGAAGTAGGCTTACTCGCTATTTCAATTTCAATGTTGCAACAGTTGAAACTATTCTGGTGAGAAAAACTATAGCTCACTTGTTCATAATGCTTGACATGTAAACAGCTCATATTACGTAATCCAACCCAATAATTGGAGCGTATCATCGGAAATGTATCTGATACTAACAAACCGCATCCTGTGTGATTTACGGAGATATAATTTTAATATTACTTTCTAATACTCTGTACGAGCAACTTTTATCGGAGATGCGAAAGGAATTATTCTTTTCCCAAAATGGATTCTGCATTATATCATTGTAGATTTACTGTCAATAGATCCTGCTGAAACTGATTTTATAGGATATGAATGGAGACGATGCGATAACTACATTCTTTTGCATCAAACAGAGTTTGTTTATATGTTCCATTAATTAAAAAAGTACCAGTGTTGATACATTGAAGGATTTGCATTAATCCAGGCTTTATGTGATTTATTGTTTTACCGCAAAGCTTACAAAACATTTTCTTACTACAGGCAAAATCAGTTCGGGAAAGAGTACATGTATAAACGTACTTCTAGGAGAGAAGATACTGCCATCGCACCATTTACACACAACCGCAAGATTGTGTCGGTTACACAGTAGTGAGATTAGAAGCATAGAATGTGCCGTCGAAAACAGAATGGTCCATAGCATGATTCTGAAAGCGGATTCCAGTGAAATAAGGGGAATGTCAGAATCAATTACAAAGGAGTTATTGTCAAAAGAGGGAGACGATGGACCCCTCAAAGCCATTGACGTATATTGGCCAGTATTATCACTGCACGTAAGTTCTTTCATGCTGATGTTGGAAACTTTCTGGCTGCGTCTTTAGGTAAGGGATGATTGCTCCCATGTCAGTATTCACCATCTCCAGATATAATAACGTAATACAATTGTAAATTGGAAACGTTAATGCTATTTAAGACAGCAACTTATGTAATCTTACTAAATTGGTAAAAATAGCGTTACGGTATTAGCATATACATCAGTGATATCTGCAAGGATATTAATAAACTTCCCTTGGTACCATTACAAGCTTCTTGGTTCCGCTTCGACTTTGCGTCAAGCCAGATATATGTGAAGCACAAGTTGATTACGGTGCAATTATGAAACAGGTTCCCAACGTTTCCAGCTAAACAAGCCCTTCTTCAGGAGAATAAGTAGCCTTAATACACAAAACAAATTCTAAGCACACAATCTCAGAAAACTTCCAAACTCCTATATGTTAGAATCACAATGGGAATTTTGCAATAAGGGATATAAAAATATAAAAGTTGCAGCTCAGAAAATTAAATCAGCGGGTAATAATAGTAAAAGAAGATGATGATCCTAAGCCAAAAGAGGATTCTAGACCAGAACTCCAAAACAAATATATTATAACATTTAATACGTAACGGAAATCCCCAACTGTCCTAGAAATTACGTAACGGAAATCCCCAACTGGTTTAGAAAATTACGTAACGGAAATCCCCAACTGTCCTAGAAATTACGTAACGGAAATCCCCAACCGTTTTAGAAAAATACGTAACGGAAATTCCAGAGAACATTCTAGAAATTACGTAGCGGAAATCCCCATCTGTCCTAGAAATTATGTAATGGATATTCCAAAGAACATTCTAGAAATTCCGCGTAGGCGTTATAACACTATAAAAGGCAGCTAGCTCATTTCTTCGTAGTCATTTTACGGATGTGTCTTCGGTGGAGTAAGCAGGTAAGTGAAACATTTTCCTCAAAAATTTATTGTCTGACAGACTGGGAGATAGGTCCTTTTAAAATTATAACTGTTTCTAAAAACATAACAAAACGAATATTATTATAATGAAAATTTTATTTTGTTCAGATTTACATAATTTGATGAGGTAAATGGTACTCAAAATTAAAAAAATCTTTCTAAACTTCATAAAAAATCAATATATATCTTATAATATTTTATAGAAGTTCGTCTCCAATTATCAAATTTTCAACGGTAGCTATTAGAAGTAATTTATCATCGTGTTTATGCAAATAAAATTTAATTTTTCCGCTTACTTTTCGATGACATTCAAATAGCTCTTTCATTGCTATCCTGGTTAGAATCTACTTACCACCTTTTGCAAAAACTTCGACTGATTTAAGTCGATATTTATTTTTGTATATTTTTGTTGACTAATCGGATCGTGAAGGTTACCATATTTAACCATAAGCTCATCCCGTAACTTTTCAAGATAATCAAAATATTTGCTGTCATCTGATTTGATAAGCGAGAGTTTTATTTTATCAAATCTACTAAAACAAATACCTGAAATTTCATCGTTAAATTCAAATGATAATTGCTGACCGTTAATCATCAATTTTTTAATTTTGCTACTAACTCAGTCGGCTAATGTTAAATTTCCGAACATTAATTTTAATGTTAGACAAAATTAATTGAATATAACATCGAGTATATCATTATAATTACCGGCATAGTGTCCAATAGCTAACGTATTAATTCCGTCCTTGCAATATCTCTTATCGTCAAAATTACTTAGTCCACGTTTAATAATTGTATCTGTTTCAAGTTTGTGATGATTTGTTCTAATAACATTTGATTTAATAAAACTGATATTATTGTTTAGTGCTGCTTTAAAGTCATCAAATTTCATACATTTTTTCACATACCCACGAGGAATGCCTTTTGCTTTTTTGTCAGTTTATTATCATCTAAAATTACGGCATACATGTTACTTCTTAGTACGACAAAATCCATGAATGGCACAAACATAAACTCATCTTTCATCTTGCCAGTAACTTTTTTATTTGCATCATCATGAAATCCATTACTTTTTGGATAATCCGATCAGTCAAACAGGTCACGGTGTTTATAAATATCTTGATATACATCCTCACATTTTATATTATAAACTAGCGAATCTGTATCAGTAAATAGCAACTCCGAATCTGGCCACTGCTTTCTGGTAAAATTATAGTGAAAATCGTATATTAGCCACTTTTATATATCAAGTACAGCTGCTTCAACATAAATTGGTTTATTTAACTTTAAATTTGTCTTTCGTCGTTGTATTGCAACAAGATTTTCATTAAATATTTTCATACTGACAAAACTGTCACCGTTAACTAATTTGTTTCTTCGATTTATATCGTTTACAATCTTAATATTGACTCGCCTTCTGATAGTTTCCATTGTCCTTACCGAACACGGAGTTTTTCATTAGCTTGAAAAAGTTTTTCTCAAATTCGGTTTTAGCAACAGCACGACGTTTGGTATTTAAATCAATATAATTTGCCATCCACCGCGACTGATTAAATTTTAATACACGATGAACTTTTCTTAGACTTAGTCCAGCATCTACTGCTTGTTTTAAATTTTTGTAATGCATCACGTAATTTCTTTTATTTAACAAATTTGGAACTAGTTTATTAACAATCGAATCTTTTGCTGTTGCCATTGCCTGTTGTTCAGGTGATAATAAACTGTAATCGATCATTATAGACTGCACAAAACGGATAATCGTTATGTAGATCATGTAACGAACTAGGATAATCGAGATAAACTTCAACAAAATAACCGATATCTTTTGGACGATTTTTTTCAATTTCTTTAAGAAATTGATCTGGAGTTATCCAATGAAATCCACTGCACGGTATTGACTTTGACATTGCCCAGCCATACAAGTTAGAGCAACAAACTACCTTATAAGCTGCTCCACAAGGAATATGTTGTTGTATTTTCTTGTACTTGATTTATTCGGATTATTTTCTACACCAGCAACAGGAACAAGCATACACTCAAAATCAGCATAAATAACAACGGGATACTTAGGTTATGATTATAATTTTTAAATTTTAACACTTTTTCTTTCTCTGTTGGCATGGTTATTCTTTCAACGTTAACACAATATTTGAGATGCTCTTGCAGTTTTCCATCGCTAGAAAAACCTTGTAAACATCTGTAACATAAATATATCTTATTTTTCTGTTATTATATTTCCTGCCAACTAGTCCGTTAAAGTTTTTTTATCCAACAATAATGTCCTTTATCAAATAATAAATTTATTGTCTTTTATGTAGCAGTCGCTGAAATATATCTTGGATAAACATTTTTTCCATCTAACCCGAAACATTTACTGAAATATTGTTTTGTTTTTCAGACTTCGGTATCTGATTCTCTACCACTGGAAAGGTTATCCCAATAAAATCTAGTTCATCTTTGTACGGCAAACATTTTTCAACTCTATCACTGTGCTCACTCTGAGGATGTCTAGCAGACAAATTTGCCCAACGATAACATTCGTTGTCGCTGTTTTTAACATTTATACAGCATATTTTGTTTTTAACTTTTTGAGGAAGATCAATATAAGAACTACCTCGGAGTATGTTATATGTCATTGTGTGAAATAAAACTTCTTTTATCATCTCAAATTTCCAACCCGATCCTGATGCAGTAAATTCCTCCAATTTTTGATTTATTTCTTGGTGTATTTCATCGGCGACTGAGGTAGTGTTTGTCCCAGTTAATATTTTTTGTGATTTAGCTGTTAAATATATCTCGGAAATTTCGCTGTCGAAATTTGTATTTTCAAAAATTATATCAATTATGTCTTTTTCGATTGCATGTAATTTTGATAAAATCACATGATACTGTACTATTAGTTTGATACTTTTATGAACTGCAACTTCTTGAGCTACAGCCGGTTGTAAAAGATGAAATAAATGTGTGGGGTTAAAATTTGCTAAAACATTTTGATTATCAATTTTATTATTTTTATCATATCCAGAAATTAAAGTAGCAGTTTGTTCTGCTTTGATAAGGCTCTTTTTGGCAATATCTCGCAATTTTAATATTTTATTACATATAGTAGTTTTATATTTAATTAATTTTTTATGTAGTTTTCAATTAGAGATATAAAATATTTATAGAATAATGTCCGAAATTTTGAGATACATTCGATTGATTGCAAATGAGCAAAAACTTATCACGTACACCCCAAGTACAACTTATATGCTGGAAATGCACTTGGTTCGGTTACTTGCGTAAAATACCAAAAACCTTTCGGTAAGGCAACGCCAGCTGGAATGATAATAGGTGTAAAAGTTGATAATGTGGAACATTTTAAAATGTTTAGAAAAGATTTTATTTATACTTTGTTCTGCGGAGACATTCCAGAAGGACAACGAGTTTACAGAGTAAACGGCTCGATTACTGACGATAATATTGAAAATTTATCATTACAAGATGAATTTTAACCTCATCCTGTGTTTGATTTATGTGAAGCTAACGATCGCAGAATTATACGAAATAAACAAAACGAAAAATGTTGTTCGAAGTTTGCATAACGTTGGTTATTTACATGTGATGGTACGTAGTATTAAAACTGATCAAGTTCATTATCTATCACAAAGGATTATTTATGAAACATTCAACGGACCAATAGCTAAAGGTTTTGTTATCGATCACATTAACAGCATTAAAACCGATAATAGAATTGAAAATTTAGATCTAGTTACACCAATGGAAAACATCAGACGTGGTGTTGGTGGTGCTAATAATTTTAAAGACCCAAAACCAATTGTTTCAATAAATCTAGAAACTGGAGAAGAAATAAAATTTAAATCAATAACAGCTGCTGCAAAATATCATAAAATTGATTGTCGTGCAGTAAAATTTGTAGCTGACGGCAAAACTAAATCAACAACGTCAACGTTAACCTTTGACAGGTTCATTTTCAATTATATTTCTTAATTCTGTTTTGGTTAAGCAACTGTGGGAAAACATTAAAATATTATCTTTATCAAATTTTAATGTTATAAAAGAACTATCATTAAGTTTATTTTTTTTTTTTTTGCTGCTGTTAGAAGTATTTTATCAGAGTCTCCTTGCGTTACAATAACGTCAACAGAATAAGCATTATAGCCCGACAAACATTTTCAAACTGCCTCGGCTAATTCTCTGTAATTTAATATATTAACTTTTTGATTCCTTTTTACGTCAGGAGATTTCATTTCTGTTGCCATTTTATTATTATGAATTAGATAAAAATATATTATAATATGGATTTAATGAAGAGACTTGCTGATATATATTCTGACGATACAATCGCCAACGACAAAGTCGTCGACAATTTTATTTTTGGCTATGTGGATAAATCTGCTGGTTATACGAAGATGAAATTTTGTAGAACAAAGACGATGATGATGATGAGAATGTTGACTTTGTTCACAAAAAAAAATTACAGTAGACCGACAACTGGACGATATAATGTTAAGTATCATATCGCTAAAAAAATGATAATATTTAATTTTACTGTTGCCGAACAACAAATATTTTGGCAACTTATAAAACCTTTTCTTAACGAAAAAAATAATTGGCTAGCAAAGAAGCATAAAATACGATTTTATTTTTGTTAAAATATCTAATCTGATGACAGTCGATAATACAAGAAAATGACATTTAATTTCCTTGTGTAGACCGGTCAAATGTAAATCTGTACTGATGAAGCGCGAACAAATTTATAACAATATTATTTTATCGCAGTCGATGAAATCGACCGAGTTGGCACCCAGCTATTAAATTTATCGCTATAACCCCGCCACTTAACTAAACTTTTATTACCCTTTTTTCTAATAACTTTTTCAATAATAAAAAGATATCTTGTTCAGTTTTCTGAAGTTTTTGTTCGTAAAAACTATCAATTATAGGCTCACCCAAAAAATCTTTTAGCGCATAGGTAACCGGTATTGTTAAAAGTACTTTATCAACAACAAATACTTCTTCGCTCCAGTTTGGAGTAAATCCTTTTTCAAATGTTTATTTCGTCAGAGAAATTCTAAATTTATCACCAACTTTAAATGTATGTCTCCGGTACATATTTGCGTTTGCTAATATCGGATTTTTAATTGCGTCCTCTTGTGACATTTTTATTGATCTGTGTTTCGTGTTATTATATTCATCAACAATTTTCTGTAGATTGTCCATATATTTATTTGTATTTTTAGCTGTCGAATATTTGTGGATTTTTTCGTTTAGCGTACGATTAAATAGCTCGACGACAACGCTCTTACCTTCGTTTCCTGTAACTTATTTTTTGATGTTGTTTTGTTCCAAAAACTGATCAAATTTTTTATTAAAAAACTCTGCTCCATGATCGGTCCAGATTATATTTGGTTTTCTTTCTGTACTTGTTATTATTTGTTTTAACGCATCAGTTATCGATGTTCCTGTTTTATCTGAACTGGTATAGTAAATGCGTATTTGCTAAAAACAGCTACAACATTAAAAAGATATTTTTTGTTATCATTAAAGTGAGCAAAATTTGACACATCAACTAAATCTATCGCCCAGATATCATCGACGACATTTGCGACAACTTGACTCGCGGAAACGTTTTTTTTAGGTTTGTGTAGCTCTCATGCAAAATCATCATACGACTCTTTTTTTTAACAAGACCTAGTTTATATTTTGCTCCAATAAAACACTGCACCAGCTTTCGGTCAACACGCTCTCGCATATTTACAGTTTCATATCACGAAGTTCGTCTAGCGTTACTTATTTCAGCTGTGTTTATTTTGTTCGTTATCACGATAGCAGATATCATGACGCATTGCTATTGCATCAACTTGATTGTAAGGCATTTGTCCTGGAAGCGGATTATCATTTTCATCTAGTTGTTCATCTAGCGGATTATAAGATCCGGTGTATTCATGGTCTGGCAATGCCTAGCCTCCTTTTGGTTTCGGCAATTTGCCAATTAATTTGTGTATGTCTATACCTGTTCCAATTATTTCTGTTGTTGCATTTCTGACAATATGTAACAATTTTATTTTGCCCAAGACAAAGATCTCTATCACAATCGCACTCACATGTCATTATTCATTTTATAACTGACAAAAAAAAATATTTTTCAGAAAAATATATTATTATAAATCTGAAAAAATATCTATAAATCTGAAGAAAAAAATCAATTTTACCCGTTTTTTGGTCAAATTTAGACATTTTTCAGACCATTTTGCATATTTTTTTTACCTGTTTTGTGGGGTCAAATTTCTTATTTTATGAGGGCAAAACCTTACGCACTCTCAATATAATTTTTTAATTTTTCTGATATTTTGCCTTTTTTGTCCAATTTTTCTTGTTTTTTATTTCTTGTTTTTCGTCGATTTTTTGTTGATTTTTGGTTGATTTTGCCCGTGTTTGGAAGAAAATATCAAAAATGCGAAAATTAATATTGATACGTGCTTCAGGTTTGACCCTAAAAAAATAAGAAATCGGAATCGATTTTCTTTGATTTTTTTTAACCATTTTCCCCCAAAAACGTAAAATTGGTCAGAAAACACAAGCATTGAATTTTGTTTCAGATTTATTAAAAAAAATTCAGATTTATAAATATTTTTTTTTCAGATTTATAAATATTTATCGCGTCTACTAAAATAACCTTCCTGACAACGTCAGGGCATCCAGCTCCGGATAATGTCTTTAGAAACATACTTTTTCTTTTTCCGCAGATTGCACAAATCCTTTTCAGCATTATTCTATTATTTTTTGGTTTTTTTTTCTGTTGTTTGATCTTTATTTTCTGTTTTAGTTTTGCACTTGAGACAGTATGTTGACATTTTTATATTTGTAAGTTTATACAAAATTAATTGCAATCTCATCATTGGCATGGCAAGGTTGCTTGTCAAACTGTAAAATAAATTTTATAAAATTGATATTCTGAGACATTTGTTTTCTAAACATCACGCAATAATATCCATAAGCCGAAGTTCCAACTGGTTGAATTTGATTAGACGAATAATTTATCATTTTATATTTTTTGTTGACATATTTTTTGTTGCGTCACTTGGTGGAAGTCCAAATGAATCAAAATAATTGTTATTACAAACAGCTACCCAGTGCGTGCCAGACCCGTCCTCGAAATTTTGTATATTTATCACAGACGAGCCCCCAGCTGGTGCATCGTTAAGTTCATCTTTGGAATAAACTCCACGAAATGTTTTATATTTTTTAGTTTGTCAAGTATATCAAAGTTATTTAACGCGGGCGTGTTCCTGGCAATGTTAGTCCTCGCCCAATTCCTAACAGATTTGGCAATAGACTTTCCGCTACTCCCGCCAGCAACTGTCCTATACATCCGCCTGTGTTTGTTTTTCGTGATCGCGTCTTTTTTGTTGTTGTTGTTGTTGTTGTTTTTCTTCTTGCTGTTTTTAGTTTGGGCATTATATTTATCTTTAGACAATTTCCTTTATACCGCCTCCACGGACGATTCCATCGCCGTGGGAGACAGCCTTTTTCGTTGCGCCAGATACCGAACCGCGCGCTGCGTCTAGTCCTAACGTGCATAGTATTGGCAAAATTTTAGGTATTAACGTTTTGGCCATTACAGCTACTGCAGGCCAAAAGAAACCACCTTGTTTTGCCATTGCAGTTATTTGTGTGGCACTTAAATTTAAAACAAAATGTTTTCCGCGGTTATATTTATTTATATGTTTTTTAGTTAGCATTAATTTTGTTAAAATACCTTTTGGTGTCGTGTCTTATTTTTAATGTAATATGCCTTTGTTTAGCAACAGCAGCTGCTAATTCTTTAACTTGGCCATTAAGTCAAATATATTTCTTTTACAATATATTTGGTCACTTTATATAAATATTACAGATCAAACTTGTACTGACATTTTACCTCCGACAGAGTCACTTGTAACAAATCTGTCACTTATCACTAGCGCGTACACGTACAACTGTGCTGCTGGAACTACTCCGAGTGTCCATGTAATTTCAATATCAGCTGTCGAGTTAACAGCTCTCTCGCTATGTTTACTAACATCAAAATAAAATATCGGATAAAGTGTACGAAATTCCTCTTCTGATATCTGAGATCCGTCTTCAAGGTTCTGATATTTCTACACTGCGTCGAGCAGACACATGTACGGTAGAGTAAGATTTTTATTAGCGACATCTGCAAAATTGCATTCTATCGCTCATTCTGGATACTGTTTGAAGTTTAGTCTAGAGTATATTCGTCTAACATCGGCATTATCAAATATTGCATTATTTTGTTGTTGCTAAATACGTCGTGCGTGTTGCTGAAATACAACAAACAACTCCCGCGGCAATTGTTCACCTGAAGTTGTTGTGACGCGCCATGTGTAGTCGGCGGTACTTGGAACCGCTGTTTGATAATTTTTTTGTTGCTGAAAATAAATTCTCTTTGTGTGTTTATCAAGTGTCCTATTTAATTCTGCTGCTTTTGTGACAGACGGCGTATTTCGTGGCATCCACAGCGCAAGTTTGTTTATGATAAATTGTACATCATTTCCGCCAGATCGAAATAAACAATCATTTTGTTCTACCCGATCTAAAATCAGTGTATGTTTAACTCCACGAAATACTTTTTGTAGTCCATGCAAAACCCAAATACTGTACTCAATGGCAGCATCATTGTAATTTGACGTGATTCTGCTGTAAGTACCTTTCTCCTAGCATAACCATCATTGTAACGTATATTTCTTACGCTAATTGCGTTATTGATTAAATTTAACATTGCAACGCCGTCCGCAGCTGCACCTGGTGGTGTTATACCAGTATTATTACAAGCAGCAGTAGGTGAGACTCTTGTAGCGTCTACATTAGTATCTACAGCTGTTGCGGCTATACCAAACTTGACAGCGTTAGCGATAAGAAAACCTCTTACAATTACATCATCTGCAGCAGCAGCAGCTCCATGTGCTAATGCTCCTCTTGAAATAAATTCTCCAGATCCTGCTACACCATCTCCAGCATCTTTAAACCACATCATGTTAGTTGCAGTTGATCTGGAGTAATCATCGGAAAACGAAATAATATTTAAGATTGTGCTTGTATCTTGTAGGTGACTTGAAATATCTTCTACAGTTTCATTGGCTAGCTTATATCTGGCACTTTTAAAAAAGCTCCAGCCATTATTTATAAGTGCTATTTCTGCTCTAGCTGCAATTGCGGCAGGTGGATTAGCCACTGTCATAATCTGGCCACAAACTTCCAACATTGCTTTGTGAGGCAAAAGAAACACATCTTCATCTCGAGTATTAAATGTTCTAACACCGGCTTTATTTGGTTCATTAGAAATTTCGTCGAGATACTCAACATACTCAAATTCTGTTACGGTGTCGTCTGTGTCATAAGTCTCTGCTAAATCAAGATAATTTCCAGCAGACATTTGTTATTTATTATGTTACCTAAAATTTGCTGCCGTTGCTTTAGATATTAATTTTTGCATAATCTGTTCACCTTTTGGTGATACAATTTCTTTTGTTGTTTCTATCATTGCACGTTCAGTTTCTTTTGTTGGGGCGATTTCTGATATAATTGTTTTATATCTGCAACTGTCGGCGCTGCCGACTGTTGACCTTTTATTTTATCTGCTATTTTTTGTCCCACCGCAGTTTCAGCGGCAGTTGCAAAAGCTTTTGATGCGTCATGTGTAATTGGCGCAACTTTATTCGTTATTCCTGGAACATTTTCAATAAGTTTAGTAAATATATTTCCCAAAATTCCTCCAACTATTTCTCTTCTGTAAACCTTTCTTCTTTGTCTCTTGTTATATCAATGAGGTTGTACAAAAATCTATTGGGCTCGTAGGTGCAAATGATAAGTAACAACCTCATTATTCAAATCCAGTTGTCGTCCAGATTGATCTGTCAATTGCATATTTATTTCTGTTATCTGATTTTCAACGTTTAACGGATAATACATAACTTGCCGTTGACTAATTTGCATGTGCGATCCCGGTGGAACGTCTGGTGAAAAATTATATATTGTTTGTCCTTTACTTCCTTGGGCCAAGTAAGATCCATATGCAATAGAGCAATTTATTAATATTGTATTCACGTCAGTTATGTTTACTGGCAGATCACCGTTTGTTCTGTGGCTGATCCATATTGTCGATGATAAAATCCTATCAGTGGCGCGATAATTTTTGCTGATGAAAAATTGATTAACATATTGTTTTTTAATGTTATTCTGGCGGGTAACGTGTTAAAATTCGGTGTCAGCTCAAAATTGTCAACGACACCATTTACCTGTGTTATTAGCTCTTTTATTGCTTTATTTAGATCAGTGACATTATAAGTTCCTTGTGGAATTTTGACTGTTGTCCACGCCGACTGCATATAAAAGGTAAATTCATCATTTACTCCAGTTTTTACATTGGCCATAAAATGCCATGCTGTGCAGGAAACTAGTCCAATCTCATATTGTTTTTTCAGTATCCAGTTGTATTGGCGGAATATAATTTACTGAAAAAATTGCGCCATCTTTAGGAGCTGTACTAGAGTTGAGTAATAATGTTGTTGACATTGCTATTTATTATATTTTCTTATTAAATTCCGTCGCCGCGATTAAATCCCGATGTAAACTTTCATATTCGTCAGATGTCAATAAATTTTCCTATCTCAAATGATCAAGTACGTCAATAATTTCATTGTCAATTTCAGCACGAGCATTTCCAGCTTCTTTTGATGATATCAGCAGCATTAATCTGCCTATCATCTCAGTAACTGATGCAAATATTTTTACTCCAGTTCCAATTTTTTCTTTTTCAACTGCAACTAACATTTTAGTAAGTTTATTATTATCGTCAACTAACTGACTTAAATCAATTTGTCTGCGAATAGGATCTTTTATGTCCTTTGGGACAACCATATCAGCTTTCATACATATGTCCTCTAGATTTTTTGTCTCAGTACTCAAACTATTAGCATGTTGACTGTGCTGTCTTTTTTATATTACGAATAGCTTTGATATAAAGATCAGCGATAATTCCATGCCGGTATTGCCTATTACTTCCTCTGTAATTTTCATTTCCCAGTTTTACATTGTTGAGATGTTTCTTACTTTCTTCTTTTATTATTTCTAACTTACTAATATTTTCTTCAACGTTGTGATCAGCTTTGCTAATATCTCGTACTCTTACACCTTTAAAATTGTATTTTTCGTTTAAAGATTCATGCTTGCAATACATTATATCATTGTTTATATTTTCTAGAGCATCTTTGAATACTTGCGCTTCGTAAACATCTATTCCATGCTCGTTTCTCCACACTTCTCTTCTAGCTTCTTCTTCTTCATACATCTCCTTTAATATATCACTTTTACTTTTCAGTTCTTCCATTTTTTCCGTTATATCGCCCAACTTTCTTTCAATCGGCCCAACTAATGAAAATCTTGATATTCTTCGTTGAAATTCAAGTGGATTATTGATCAGCCGATTTAGTTCAGTTTATCTAGCAGCAGGATCAGCAATATGTTCTACAAGTTTCTCAGCCAACTTTCTTTTCTCTTCCTCAGATCTGGCAACAATTTTCTCAGCAGCTGCTTCTTGTTGTTCTTTAGCAAGTCCGACCAAAACTTTTTCCTGCAATTTTTTAAGTTCTTCTTCTGATAGTGGTTTAGTTTCATGTTGTTTTCCAAGTAAAGCCTCAGTAACTGGTTTAAGAATTGTAGCTGTTGCTTGTGTGGCAACTATCTGACCACGTCGTGCTTCTTGAACGTTTTCTTAAACTGAGCTTGAGCACGTTATTTAAATCTTCGATATGTTTTCTATACTTTGCTCGTTTATCCATTTTATATCACGTTACTGCAGATAATTTGCAATACAACAACGAAACATCTTCGTTGGATCACGTGTAAGTTTATCAAATTAAAAAAAAAAAAATTATATTTATCTTTTGTTGCCTTATGATACAGTTCAATAAATTTTATCTTTTGTTACGTCGCCGCATTGCTCGTTTGCAATATTTCTAACGTCAACGTAGTCCAGTCCCGGAAATAATATAAAACAACCAGTATTCCTCCGGATAAACCTGTCAACGTTATAAAATCCTTGGGCCAAATAAACATAATTGCATTTTTTATTACGCGACAGCGAAAACTGTGATCTCATTTTATTCATCTCAACATTATTTAGCGGAATATCATCAAAAACAACTATATTATGTTTATCTGAATCAAGTTGATTAACTGGGATAAGTTCTTCTGGTTGCCTAATAATTAAAAAATCTTCACCAGCATCAAGATCATCACGAAGTTTGTTATTATATTCGCTAAATAGCTCGTACTTATCTTGTTTCGGATTAACTGTGTAAATGTAAACTCGATCGTAGTTAAAATTATCTCCGAGAAGTAAATTCATAAGCAAATTTGTTTTTCCCTACCCAGTTCTTGCAACAAGAAGATAATGACAATCTGGAAGTTCGTTGTTGTGTATATGTTGCACCAGTCTGTCTGTATCAAAATTTAATAGCGACATATTATAAATTAAGTTGACATAAAATTGTAAGATAATAAATAAATAATGAGCTATTATACAAACTTTGGAACAACATTAGGAGATTCGTCGGCTGTAAGTACAACAATCACAAACGGCAATGTTGATTTATCAGGTTATCTGGAAAAAAACTGGCGATACGATGACAGGAAACCTGTATATGTAAAATCAACGAATAATTGGTTTAGAAACAAATTATCCGCCAATAAATGTTGTTAACACGCAGGCTGTTAGTTATGCACAACTACAATTCGTCGACAATAATAAACTATCGTTAACAGGGGGAACTTTAAGCCGTAACTTAGATATGTCAGGAAACAAATAATAAATTTGTAAACAGCTTATCCGCCGGCAAACTTAAATCAAACCCAAGCGGTAGGTTATTTGCAGTTGAAGTACGTGGATAATAACAAACTTGATAAAACCGGTGAAACGGTTACAGGTATTATTAACATGTCGGGTAAAACATTATTGGGTTATAAACTGTGTATCCGCCAGCAAATGCAGATAATACGCAAGAGGTAAGTTATGCGCAACTAAAATCTGTTGACGATAATAAACTTCACAAAGCCGGCGATACAATGACAGGTAACCTGATGATGAGCAATAACTCAAAAATACCTGGATTACCGACAATCTCGCCACCAGTTAATGATAATGATGTTATTAGTTATGCTCTGCTAAGAGGAGCACTAAACCCGTATTTGAGACAATCCGGTGGGGTAATGTCAGGTAATATAAACATGAGGAACAACAAAATAACGACGACATATGTTCCAGTTAATCGTAATGATCTAACAAATAAAGCATATGTTGAGAGTCTGTTAAGTGGTGCAACACGAACCAAAAACAATGTTGGGTATATTTCAACACTTTTTAAGGCAACTGACAACCGAGTTGGGTTTGAGGTAAGCGCATCATCGAATTATCCTGAAAGTTATCCTCATTACGTTCTCTCTGATAGACATGACTGGACGACCAACGGAGAAGTTGAACACTTTTGGATTAAAATTAAATGTTCCACTCCAGTTGCCATTTGGCAATTTTATTTACGCGGCCGATTAACTCTAGTGTTGGTCGAATTTATAATTGGCGGTTTGAAGGATCAAACGATGATATCAACTGGACAACATTGTAATGTACAGCAAACACGTATATTACAACAACACGATATTTTACAATCCCGACAGAAAAAAACTGTTAACAAGTACTTGTATTTTCTGTTTAATGTTGTCGCTGCTGAACATCCATTTCCAAGATTAACAGCATTTCAAATATACACACTCGATGATCAAATTAATCTAATGCTGTAAAATAATGTCAACACAAATGCCAAGACAATTACTTACAACAATTGCGAGAGAATTTTATAATAATATTTTTAACCCCACTAAAAATGTTGGAGATGAATCATTGTCGGCACGTGTAATAAATGCCAGAAGAAAATTTTAAATTCCAATGATAAACACTCCATTGTCAGAAGAAGAAACAACTTTACTCTTGTCATGCATATGCGAGGACCACAACTGAAAGAAGCAGTATAAAACTTTGATGCGATAGAAAGATACTGTCATCCTGATGATTGCATAGAAGAACATAAACAAGTTGAAATCCTGCTTTAAAAAAATATTGCTCGAGCTTGATGTTAGAAATCTAGATAATAAAATCGAACTTAATAAAAGCAAGAAACCCTAATTAAAATCGTTACTATGACAGCGGATACGGAGTTAATTATAAAAGCGTACTTGAACGCAATTTTACCAATGATACGTAGAAACGACCCCGAATTTGATCCGATTATTGTTGACAGATCTCTAAAAATAATCAAAAATGTTGATGATGAAATTAGCAATCTTAGTGATAGTGAGCGAGAAAAGGTTTTAAGAAAAGTCCATCAAACAAGGCTGGTAGCAAAGTATGATTCTTATTACGACATAGGTGAAGCAGATGATATTCCATTTCCATCAATCCAGCGCTCTAGACAATTTTCATTACGAAATTATTACAATGAAATCGAGAAAATATTCACGCAACCGTACGAAAAATCATTTCTTTAAGTAAATGCTATAATGACACTTGTTAATAATTTTTTCATAGTTCAACAAAACTCACTCCGAAAATTAATGCTAGCAAATTTCATAGTCGCATACGCAATTATCAGACAACATCTTGTTCTCAAAACTTTCACGTTAGATCAGATAAGCTTGGTATTAGGGTATATTGATGACACAGAAAAGATTACAGTAATTTGGTGAACGAAACAAATTTGTATGAACTTGAAGCATTAGACACGTTTGATTCATATACTTGGTTAAAGAAAAATGAGGTACTAACAGATATACGATATGATGATACTTTGTCAGATGTTTATGACAAGTACATAGATTTTTTTAGCTGATCCTAACAATACAAAATTTCGTGAGTTTCTTGATTCAATCGTTGGAATTAGAACTTTTGTCTTTGTATAAAAAAATTGCAAGCATATATTGTCTAATGAATAAAACAGATTGTCGATTTCAATCATATATCAGAAGATATTTCAAAACAAATTGTTGAATCACTAATGCAACATTATAAATTTTATCATAAAAGCCTTTGGTGTGTAAAACAATGTTATAAGTATTACAGTAGAATACATCGGTTAATATCATATTTGCCATTGCTAATGACCAGCTCTGGCATAATCTCAAGTGGAACATCATTAAATCCGTTTTAGTTAATAACATCTGGTGTTGGTGTATCTCATTCAACAGCATGTAAGAAAATTGAACCCCGACTTGAGAAAAAAAAGTGCTTGTAAAATAGCAATTATCACTTATAAAGAATTACTTGATCAGATACGATCTTATTTGCGAGGTGTAAAATTTGATATGGACGATTTAAAACGCGGGTTCCGTATTATTGACAGTATGTTAACTGATATCTTATCGATGAAAGTCAGCAAGTATGAAAAAGATTATCATAACATGTGGTTATGTTAGCTTAAGGGATATAACTCTGTCTTCGAGCTAAGTGTAATTAAGCAGTTGTCTCCCTTGTTACTGCGTAACAATATATCACACGTACTGACCTTAATATGAGCTACTGTAGGTAGATAGGTAGGAACATATACATACAAATACATTTACAAACAGACAGACAGACATAACGTTGCTTAATATAGATTTCTTCTCGTTGATATATATCGTCCAGTAATTGTGTGAATAAGTACAAGCTGTTATAGTTATAACGTGTTTGTAAAATCGCTCGCCGCAGTAATAGCCTCGCCCAGACTGCAGAAATCTATCCGTTGTCATTGTTACATGTATTTTCGTCTCCTGTACATATGGTTCTGGATCCAGGCAGAAACGTGTAAAATCGTACGTTTTATGATTTATCTTACCAGAATCAGAAATTCGGATAAATGTAGGAATTTCATTTTCATTATAATAATATTCGTTTTGTTATTTTCTAGAATGTTCTTTGTCAAAACAAAGGACCTATCTCCCAGTCTGTCAGGCAATAAATTGCAAGAAAATGTTCCACTTACCAGCTTACTCCAGCGAAGACACATCCGTAAAATGACTACGAAGAAAAGTGCTAGCTGTCTTTTATAGCGTTATAACGCCTACGCGGAATTTCTAGAATGTTCTTTGGAAATTCCATTACGTAATTTCATGGACAGTTGTGGATTTCCGTTACATAATTCCAACATTTTCTCTGGAATTTCCGGTACGTAATTTCTAGGACATCTGGGGATGTCCATTACGTAATTTTCTTAAACAGTTGGGGATTTCCGTTACGTAATTTCTAGGACATCTGGGGATTTCCGTTACGTATTAAATGTTATAATATTTGTTTTGGAGTTCTGGTCTAGAATCATCTTTTGACTTAGGATCATCATCTTCTTTTACTACTGTAATTTTATCTATTACAGAGTGAAAGAACAATATGTTCAAACCTAATTCCCGGTTGTTGTTAAAGGACGGATACACATCATCACGAAATATTAACGCCGTCTAAAAAAGCTGATAAGAAATTATAGCCCAGCAAACGTATGCATTGAGGTTCTAAAGGAAAGATGTCAAAAGAATGGAATAGCTGGATAATGGACAATAATAATAACAATAATCATAATAGTTATTATTATTATTATTATTATTATTATTATTATTATTATTATTATTATTATTATTATTATTATTATCATCATTATTATTGAATATATAGTCACAAAATTTCGTATGTGTGTAAACAAAGGACTGGCTATAATTTTCTTATTTTGTTACAACTGCAACTGGAACTCCCCATTTTAGTTGTGGTATCCAGTATTGTTCCTTAACAATGTATTCTATGTTTGTCCACCCCATGTTAGTTTCAGTCTGAATCAACTCGATTTGCTCCATTGAATGTCCAGTTGATTGATTGTAGTTGACGTTGTTCGCGTTGATTTTGTTGCGAATGTGGCTTTTGTGATTATTAATTTTCTTTCTGACATTAATTTGTCGCTTGTATATCGAGTGGCCGATAAAGATAGAATGGATGTATAGTATGTCCCTTTGCGTCTTTGATATACCATATGTTCTATAAATTTTTCATTAAAAGGAAACAAGGCTTGTTACTGATAGGGCAAGTCTATTAGCTGATATTTATCAAATAATGGACAATTAATAATTCCAACCAATTGAAAAACTGAACACAGCAATAAGACTGATTCTGCTCAAGATGTTAATTCACGAATGATTACTTTATCAAGTAAATAACGTTATATGGAAAGCAAAGACACCAAATATGAACCATGATACTGGTCAAACGTTTATTTCTAGGACATTCTTAGTTGCCACCACGATAAGGTCTTTTATTAAAATTATAATAAAGAATATGCCAACATCGTGCAGTCTAGGATTTTGCATGGGATAATTCCAATTCCCTAGACTCAGATTAAGATAAACAATTTTATTTCTAACGATAAAGATCCTAATATGTAATATATTCTCACAGAGAAATGTTGTTTGCAAAATCAATGGCCTTAGTCAGGTAAACAATGAGCTTGATTTTGGACAAGGTCAAGTACAAAATACGAATGCGTCTAACAAATAATCATTCAGAAAATCCAACATATAATACAAGCTAAATATACATAATATAATATCTTTTATCATAAATATTTCATAGCCCAAGACTCCATCCTGGACATTAAGAACCTACTAAACTTACTCGATCCATGGAAAGCAGTCAAGCCTGACAGTAGAATATTTACCCGGCTAAAACGAAAACCCTGTGAAACAGAGTAGACTTGACTATTTTTAGGCTCTGGGACATGATTTCAAATTGTATTGCTTCGTTTATTATTCCTGACCAAAACCAGTCCATTGAGGAATAACACTAAAATTATCTATATCTGCAATAGCGGGAGGTCCTGGTTGCTGGCATTTCAGTTCAAAGCTATTAAAGCAAAACTAATATATTCAAATTATAAAACGATATGTAACCAACAAGGTAGAAGAATAATATTCTGAAGGTGATAAGAAACCCCCACCTCAGTGAAATTAACTTGTAATGAGCAATATGATCAATATGTTTCTTATTATGAATCCTTAATATAATTAGAAGATCAAAATAAATTACAGGCTAAGGCAAAGCAGTGCAAACAAATTTCAGAAACAATGAAGCTGAAATATTTACTTTCTTGAATCAAAATAATAACCCTACTATTATGAAAGATCTGAAACAATTAAGAGATATAGGAGAAAAAAGAGCAAAATGTTGAAGGTGAATTGTTAAGATTAAAAGCATGATGGTAATAGTCTGATGGGAAAAAAATCTTTAAATATTCCCTTAATCTACAAAAGAGACATTGCAAATACAAATTTTGGAAAGAATTAGTTACGGAAGGTGGAACAAAGGTAACAAGTTAAAATGATATAATAACTTAACCAAAATAATGTATTGCAAATTCTAGAAATAGAGAAACAACAATAGTTTGCAAAATCATAAGCAAATTTGTAACCAAAAGTAGCCCCCCCCCCCCGATGGATTTACTGCTGATTTCTGCAAATTGTTCGTTTCGAAAGATCTAGATGGATTTCTCCTTAGGTCTCTAAACATTGTATACGATATGCAGATTTTACAGAATTGCAGTTTCATGTAATCATCGCTTACATTCCACGGAGAAATAAATTTCACATAAAACCGGACTCCAATGTCGATTACAAGATTGCTTCGGCGAAGTTGCTAATAGGGTAAAAAAAAAGTATCATTAGTGACAGCCAAAAGAGTCTTATGAAACGGCAATTCATTGTTAAAACAAGACCTTTGTACGACCTGATGCAAAATCTTGAGAAACAAAAATGGTCTGGTCTTCTCCTTCACATAGACTTTGAAAAAAACGTTGGGCTCGGTTGAATGGAGCGTTTTCGAAAATGCTTTGAAATCTTTGCATTTGGAGACTCCATTTGTACGTGGCTCAAATTATTTTGAAATAAGTCAAACAGTTATTCGTCAATAACGGATATTATTCCCATTGTTTAACTTGTAGAGAGGTTGTCGCCAGGGAGATCTAGCACTCTATTTATGACAAGGAATCGATCCTCTTGCAATGGAACTTTAAAAAACCCACAAATGCTATAAGCATTTTCCATAATGAAATTGAGTTCATTTAAGGCAGTACGCTGTTGATGTTTTTCTATTATTGTATGATTCTCCTTTGTCCTTGAAGAACACATTGCAGATTTTCAATGCCTTTGTCTTTGTATCAGGTTCGTACTAGTATTTCTTAAAGCACAAAGCTATTTGGCAAGGAAATAAAGAACATTCTAATAAAACAAAACGAATATCCAGAAATTGATATTAACTAATCAGTAACTGTAGGTTACTGGGAATAGATTTCACTTTGAATTTGGAGGATATTGTAACACTTAATTCTTCGGCGAAGTTGAAGAAAGTAAAGAAACTGGCTGGTTTCGCCGCAGAAATAAATCCCGTATTTTGAAAACAGTACGTTGACAAAATCATTGATTGTGCCACATTTTGCCAAATTTTGTTAATCTCTTTGTAGCTCTAGCAAGTCCTATACCCTAATATACAAAATGAACTTAATAAATTATTTTTCGTATCATTTAGTAGGGAAAGACTGAGAGAGAATAACTATAAACTCGTATAGCTTCTTTTACGGAAAGGGGATTAACTACGATTTACTTTACTTGCACTCATGAGTCATATACAACGTTCCTGCATTCGGAATATTTGAATAAACGAAGATGGTTTATGGCAAAAACTAGTTTCTGGGCAACTATTTGGAAAATTTGGATGTTTACTGTTATTAAAATTATGGAAAACCAAATTTAAGTAAGTGTCTAAACAAATTAAAAATATTTTTGCTTTAATGTTATTTACGCTTTATCGTAATATCAAAATGAACCAACAACTGTTCAGGTATAATTGCCTCAAGATATAATTAATTTAGTTGCTGTAGATAATTTTAACTCATACAAAATTTTAAGAACAACTGGCGTTGTACTTATCAAACATACTTTGATGTACAAGGTTTTCTAGTAAGTTTGGATGAGATAAATCAAAGAACAAAAGCCACTAATTTCATATATTACTTTGCACTTATTTCAAAGGTATCAGTGGAATGGCAAAAGACAATTAAGAGTTTATTTGAAAGTGGAAATAGTTTTTATGTAGTCTGCACACAAATGTCTCTACTCAGGGAACGATCAATGTAAACGTGCATTTATAAAGAACTAACAAGAACCAAGATTCAAAAACCAGCTGGTAAACATGAAACTTGATCCAGGCAGCCAGAGTGTACAACTGCTGCAAATGAATGGGCCAACTCTTTTGTTTTGGCTTAACGATTTACACTAAATATAATAATGCTAAGCATTAAGTTTAGATTTCTACATTGAAATATTGCCAGAAGCCAGCTTTTGCAAGAAATAAACTTAAGTGATAATGGTAAATGCACCCTTTGAAAGAGAGCAAGAGAAAAAGGTGAGCCCTTACTGAATGGATCCATATTTACGACATAATTATTAGAATTGCACGCTGTCTTTCCTGGAAATAACACATTTGATTATCTAATTAACTTTCTAATTTTGCTTGCACAAAATATAGGGATCACATACTGTATCGCAAACATCAGATCTCTCCTACCATAAAAATGATGTTTTATCATATAAAAGGCTGGAAAAAATATGCCACCAAAGATAATAACATGTGGGACATCAGCTTGTCAACATTTGGTACATGATTTGTTTTACTTTGATTTGGGGGATTTTTGTGTACAATATTTGGGAACGTATGTGTATGTGTTTGCACGTGTGTGTTGTGTCTACGTAAGGGAACAAATGTAAAGATCAAGGTACAAAATAATTTAATGTAATGTCCCATAAACCAAGTTAGGTGGTGATGTAGCAGTACATGCAAAATCAAAACTTATGTTGAATTAAAGAACTATTAACTATGTCACAAACAAATACACATACTGATTTTCCAATGGAGTTTAAAACTGACTACAGAAAAGTGTGTGTTGACGGAGGGAGTTAACTCATCGCATCAATCTCAACAGTATCCACTATATAATGTCGTTTTCTAGAGATTTAGCTATTAACAGTCCTTTTGGAAAATTTTAATTTCCTTCTTTTTGATCTTCATTTTTCATTCATACTTATAATAACTATAAACGAGATGATTTGGATTTAAACATGAAAGTTCTTTTAAAAGGAGAAAGTAGAGCACAACAAAACATTAGATAACTAGCTTCCAGAGAACTGAAACAGCTGCCATTCAATCACTAGCAAATACATCGAAATGAGTTGGGGAATAGTCTAAGTGAGATGCAGAACCAGCAGGAGGAAATTTAAGAATCTAATGTATTTATGGCTGAAGCATGACATTGCCATGCTTTATTTACCATAGCTACTGAGCATATCATTGCTTTGTCATCTTTCTCAGTATCCGTCAGTTTGTCTGCTAGTTTTACTACCAAAGAGTAAATCTGAAGTGATTGCTGACCAAGAAACACAGATGGGTTAGGATGCATAGAACTAATGCTACCAGAGACGATTAAACAAACTAGACAGTAACAAAACAAATATAGAGATTACTTTACATCAACATGTTGATTAGCTATAAACGACACAATTAAATATGAATCAAGTCAGCAAAGTTGTACGGTGCTTAAGTGAAATAGTCAAAAGTACATCAAAAGACAGATTGTGACATCCAACACACAATATGTTATATACCCTATTACGATCCATGGATGCAGTATCAGCACGATCCTTCACTTCATAGATCGGCACAATTAATGGGAATAATCCCAGTGGCCACCATTCAGTAGCTTAATTGACACTGGATCACACATTAATCAAAAATGTAGCAAAGAAAAATTAAGAAATCTAAATAAACCGTTTGTTTATCTAAGGCTAAGAACATCATACCCAATGGATTAAAAGAAAAAGAATCCAAAGGACCAAACTCACGTCAGTGGATAACAGGTCATTTTCAACAAACGTTACCAAATTCAGATTGTCCTACCATTAATTGTATTCTCAAACCCGTTATATCAACTTGCATTCTTCCGTAATTTCCTTGTTAAAATGTATAAATTGCATATAATTTATTTGATTTCATATTTGTCTTAGTCACAACATCAATTATAATACAGGTTAAATTTTAAGTAATTACTAGTTCAGCAAAACACTATATTCGGGACAAATATTTAATCAGACGATTGTCGGCAATCATGTAGATGACACAAATAGTTGAATTGCTGACCTACTTGCTTACGTCATCAATTAAAACTACTTTGTTGTAATCACTTTCCGCAAACGTACTTTTAAGATGCATCGTAACAAAATCTCCAATATGGATGTTTGTTTCAAAATGAGCTTGAAGCCATGAAGCAATATTGCTATAGTATTTGTGTGTGACAGATTGTATAACTATCTCGCAATTATTGATATTTCTTCAGGAAAATGTTGTTATTGTTGGCACACCTGGAATTGGCGAGCAAGACGCTTTGACAAAGCACGTTCTTGAGTATGTTCCCAATCAGCAGGGTATATCTTCATTGTTGATAGCTCCCGCGCCGGCGAAGTTTACGATTCCGGACTCTCTCTCTCTCTCTCTCTCTCTCTCTCTCTCTCTCTCTCTCTCTCTCTCTCTCAGAATCATTCGGACTCTCGTCGATTATTTGACTCTCTAATCAGTTTAATTCCAAAGTAAAATATTATAAATTAGATATGCAGACATCTTTCTTATTTGGCACCGTGCAAGTTATGATAATGGGTAAGATAAAGGCCTGGCACACTATCCAGCCATTAGGATGTCAAGGTCAAAGCATGAAGTGGATTAGTCCATGGCGTGCAGTCATTCATGCATAGAGCTTGTATATCCTGGATCTTATGGTAAGCACATTTATTTCCTGTCTGCTATTTATTATGTAAATAATTCAGTAAATATTTTATTATACTGACATATGCACGGTAACGAAACAATATACCACAGCACTAGTTGCATTGAGCCTATAAGTCCCTGTTCAATACAAAATGGTATGTTCATAAAATGATTTCCAATGTTCGAGAGGACTGTACAATTATTACCAAAATAAATGAATCACAGATGACTAAATAAATACATTATAAGAATAGCTATGAAATAAATGCAACGATGGGTAACAAAAATATATAATTAAATTTTGAGTGTGAAACATTATAGAATCTTCACAGATCTATATCCACGGGAACGACTCTCGCAACTGGCACATAAACTCAAGAACTATTGGTCATCAAGTGACATTGAAGGTTAAATTTTAGACCATTTGATTCTTTCTTTATAACATCAAAGACAACATCAACATGTCAAGGATTCATGACTCCATAAGAAAAATTGTTTCAAAATCATTCTCCGATAACTATGCCAATGTGCTGTGCATTCGTTGCTGCCTTTTTGTTTTCCAGTTTATTCCTCATTTTCCATGTTAGGATTTATTAACTTAGACCTGAACATGTCTCTTACGGACACGACAAAACGTAGTTAATTCCCTTTTTCACTCGTACTTCAAGGAAGTTTTATTTTGTTTTGGTGTAAATATGCATTTTTCTTTAAGTTAGATTTCATTCCTGACAGGCACATGTTTTAAGTCTAATGGTAATAAATATACTGGAATAAAATTTGACCTTGAAATAATTCTAATAATATAAGATATCTTTTAAAAATATGGTATCAAAAGACCCGATGTTTGATATCACGAGCCTTGTTGTTTCATGTCGTATATAAGCAGCCAACATTCATGCTTGCAGACGAGCAATTTCTCATTAAATTACAAATAAAGTACTTCTACGAAACCGGGTAATCACAACATATATACTAGAATATAAACAAGGCACACGTAAATTATTCGCAGATATTAGTTACTGTGTTGCATTCATGTTACACAATCGCAGGATTCCTCCACTTATGCCAGCAATCCCCACACGAATACAAGTTTAAAGTTGCTTATAAGAAATAATGTTCCCTCATTTTGAACACAAGGATGCCCGGTAATTATAACGAAAATCTTTCAAATTCAAACAGTTTCATCTAGTGCATCTAAACGTACTTGTCTCCTTTCTGTAAGACAGTACAATTTATCGCAGTTTATATTTAGAAGGGAAATTCCCCGGAAATGAGCCAATGTAATTTCGTCTAAGTGGGTATTGAAATGGCTACCACATGGCCGGGACACACCAGTAGATATTTGTACTTAGCATGTATTAAGTGCTATAGGTCTTTAAATCAAGCTGATTTATTTTTATCTGGAGTTCTGATAGCGAGGAGGATACAAATGTTCTCCCGATAATTTCGGAGCCTGGTGCAAATACACCGAACGTATATGTTATATTTAAACGCGAAAATAATAGGTTTAAATGCCCACTGGTTGAGGATGTGGAGATGATGTTCATGTTACTAAGGACTCTGATGGTGATTCTCCAAGCAAATAATGGATGTATGTATGTAACGCACTTAGTACGAACTAAAACGGAACATAAAAAGATGGCATACATGTTTATGAAAAAAGAAAAGATAAACGACCTTAACAACTGAGGAGGTTTGCGTAAATTTCAACGTATATTTTAACATCTTCTAGAGAGAGAAAAGAAAGGAAACTATTTACTTCGAATGGTACGTTAGGCAAAACATTAGTAATTAGGTTGTAGTACTCACCTATGTGCAAAGGCAGAAAAGGACCTCCCCCTTTCTTGTAAATATCTGGATGTAACATTCGTTAGCGCATATTATTAGTAATAACTTGCTTTGTTTCATAAACTGATTATACATTAGAACACTGCAGAGCTATGTAGATAAAAGAGGAAAGAGATAATACAATATAATTAGAAAACTTAACGTTGCACTCCCCTCCCACTACCAATTTTAAACTAACTTTAATGACGACTGTGTCATCTTTAGATCATAACAATAAACCCAGCTCGTCCAAAATGCTTTCCCCAAAATCTTAATAAGCACAATGGCATACGTTTCACTGGGTCTATTATGCTCTTTGTATTAAAAGAGAATTTAACTCGGACAAAAATCATTTGATGGGTGTCCTGGGACAGTGAAAGCACGTCTTACACAGTTTATTTTGCAGCTGTCCAGATTACTATGTGAGGTGTGGACTGTGTCCATTTATATGGTAAGCGTGCCTTATCAAGAACGCATTGGCAATTACCCTGTCCCACGGTACAGCTCCACACGCTCTCACAGGTGAACATCCTTCTCTTTTTGCAATAGTCTGTGTCCAAGTTTGCAAAAGAGTTTTATATTCTTCGTCGCGAGAGAGACATACAACTGTTATACTAAAGTCACAATATTTTTCTAGGGAATGCAGCTTCAGTGTGAATATTCTTCAATAGACGCACACGCTATATGCAAATATGTCTGACCACCTCTATTTTATAGAATGACTAAAATAATTCAGGAGATTCCTTTTAAGTACAGAAAATGTTGAACTGCCCTTTGCACTGCTGATAATTTTTAATTTAAATGTCAATTTTTAAAAATTCGGCTAAGTTCCTAGTTGTTTATAGAACACCTATCAAAGTTTTATAAAATTCACGCAGTAAGTTTGTGCAGTTGATGCCACTCCTACATTTTCATCGAACTGAAACAAAAGCTTAACGTAGCTTCTATTATTTTTTAAAGATAACAAGAATGTTATAATTCGGATTAGAAGTATATATATATATATATATATATATATATATATATATATATATATATATATATATATATATATATATATGGAGAGAGAGACATCATCTTTAGTCAAGGTTGCCATATTTTAACATATCTACATCTTGGTGGATCGATTCGATATTTCAGTGCTTAACACTAGCGACACCTATTTGATTTCAAGAGTGCCTCCATTGGTATGCAATGTCAATTAACCAATACTCTGCAAAAGCGGTGTATTATACATCGATCGAAAACGGTGGGGGCAATTGACTTCAAAGGATACTTTGTAAATTTAATATTGAAAATCTGACTACGTATTAGTAAGAAGTCATTACAGGTTTATTAGAGGAAATGAATGTATATAGGCAAACACGGACCGGCAGTGGAAAATCGCTTATAGAGAAAAAGGGAGAGGTAAAAAGAGCAGAATCATTCTAAGAAATAAATAAATATATTGTTGGAGCAGGCAATATAGATTTATCCGTCTTGTTCTTCGTCATGTATTCCAGGATACGACTTATAAGTACAGCGAAGCAGTACCTGCAACACAAAAACCTTTTTTTCAGATAAATAAGATAAGAACTTTCGGAACCCAACACAACGAAGAAAAACCGTAATTGGCAGTGGATTGAAAGTGGAAAACACTTAGTCAAGCTTCATATTCTTCTTGTGTTATAAGAAGTATTTAAAAGCTTATAAACTCTGGATCTAATATTCACTACATCGGGCGTGGGATAACCTTTGGCTTGAGCTGTACCTAATGTGCCATTGACTGAATTTGCTTGTCTAGATGCTGAACGGCCATTATATACAGTATCCTTAACATAAGTTGATAGGGTCCTACTAAATACGGCGAAGACATGCAAAGACAAGCAAAGATACGCAAATATATGCAAATACATACAAAGAATCTTAGCAACATGTTCAGCAATTAATTTCAGGGCGACAAAAGCTACACAAAGTCAATTTTTGAAAGTATCATCTTCACCTTGTGGATAAATTACATACTAAGTAAACGAGGAAAGCATTCAAATAAACACTAGTCTAGTTTTTTGTTTAATTGTTTTTATAACTTTTGCTATATTGCTAAATGATACCAAAATATGAAGAGTAGTCAAATTGAAAGGTGTGCCAGTTAACATAAAACAACAAAAGGTAGAGTCGGAAACAATATAATGTTACCTCATAAATTGTAATGAGCTGTGGACATGATAGACTTTCATCAGTTTATTTCATTGTTCCACTTCTTTATCTTTCACTAAGATCAGTGCATTGTCAGTGGAACCAAGTACACGTTAACATCAGTTTAAGCAGTTCCTTCAAATTTATATTTTTTATAAACAATATAGTTATTTAAAACTCATTTAAGTCCCTGCGATCTAAACGCAAGTGCGCTGGATTACGATGTATTACGCATTGGAGCCTACTTTTCTCGGGGTTCAGTGGGAACGATATCTATTACGATGGTTGGTCTTCTTTGCTAATATTGGTACATTGCGTACTGTGTATCTACCATCTCAAGAAGTCATCCAAGGATTTTCGACCAATTTATGGATCCGTGCGAACTTCTGATAAAACTTCATTTTCTCTTTCTCCCTTTCAGTGTCCCAGTTAATTCTGCTGACTTTCACATGGGCGTAATTCTTTGCTATACTGTTGTATCCCGTTCCATGCAATTCCGGGCTCATATCCACCAAACTGGATTTTAACTAATTTAGAGATACTTCCTACTAAAATATCTGTTCTTCTCGGATCCCAGGTCTAATTTGTTTTTCAGACCATTGTTCATACTTTCTGTGTTGTTGTTTGTCCGCAATTAGTCTATTTTGAAACCACATGTTCTACCAGTTTATTTTTACGTGTTTCTCATAATACGTATAAGCGGTTAGAATGACCATTTCCCACAAGGTTTCTTTCAGTGAGTGACGCATTTCTTACCTCATATAAGGCAGAATCGTCTGCTGAGGCTACACCGTTCTCTCCAGATATGCGTTTTACAACTTCCTGTCTTACATATTACATATTTACATATTTGTCCATCATTTGCCATATCAGAATGTCCTTAATGTGTTTTGTATAAAGTTTTCTCTTCACGCCAGGAAGAGTAAAATCAGTGACGTTAGTCATGGCATTTTCGTAGTCCATGCACATGATTAATTCTGCATTTTTTAATTTCAGTACCTAGTATTCCACACAAACGGGCGAAACAGCTACAGCAGCTTTTCTGTTTCCCATCCAAGTGTAAGCTTAAAGGTCCCAGAATTATTGTGGGTTCCCCTACTCCTTTCCGAACAACTTTGTGTGACGTATAAACAGTAGTTGTTGCAAAGCATTTTAAAATATTCTCTCAATGCCGACCACCTTCTTTGTTTGTTAGGAATCACTTTAAGTCCGTAACTTGATCCTCCGTATAACTTATTATTGGTGTAAGTTCGTTATCTCGGGATTAGTTCCGCCACACACGGTGTCTTTCACTTCACATGCCAAATATGTATAAAATTTAATTTGCTACGTTCTTGGTGCTTGGGTCTTGGATCCTCTTTCTTATTCACAGGGGCTTGTAGGTCGCCATTGTCTGAAATCTCTTGGATATTCAACTGAAGAGTTCAATTCTGGGTGGGTACTTTTCCCACAGGTTTCTCTTGTTCGTTTGTGCTCTACATGTTTATTGATGTTGTTGATGACTTAAGGGTCATCTCTTGCGTTCAGTTCCAACACATTTTAGCATTTTATTGATAGACTCCAGTGTTTTAATACCCTTGCGTGTATTCAATAATCGCGACATTTCGATTCCCTTTCACATTCTCAGACAACCTTTCTTGCGTGTTTCTTGTACTGTGGCTGGCGCTTGAGTGCCGTGTAATATCTGTGAACGGTCACAATTTCTGTTGATGAAGGTTGCTGGTCATGGTGCTTGAAACTTTTAGTTCCCTTTCCTCTTTGTTCTGTCTTCTTTGATGGCTTTAGGAACTTTTTCAAGGCTTGGTATGTGACTAAAAATGTTTCAAATGTGCAAGAAGTTTACCACTAGGTAAATGGTATGTGCCATAAATGTGTGACCAGTAGTTTCTGCGTTTGTGTAACTTTGTCTGAATCACTATAACTAATTTTTCATCTGTTTGACCAAGTTTATTCTCATTACCCGAGTCATTATTGACCGTTGTGCCACAAGACACTACGCTATTATCCGTATTTACATGTACGGACTCCATAATTTTACTCTCATTGATTGTGCGCTCACTGATAACAGAGTCAACTTTGCAAACATCGGGTGCTTCTTCATTGATAACTACATTTATGCAAGACCTATCACAACTCTTTTATTTCTTTGAGAGCTTATGACGAGGTGCTAACATTACGATATTGAACATTTTTAATTTGATCTCTGGCAAATTTCTCTCCAAAGAAACTAATGTTAGATAACAAAATGCTGCCTCTTTGTGGCTCTACCTTTGTCCACATAATTAACTACGCGTCTACGTCGGTAAACATTTTTCTAGATTCATGTGTTCTGTAATGCAAGTTTGCCTGGAAGTCACTGGAGCTGTTAACGAAAGCATACAATGCTCTTTAATCTCGTTTCAATGCTCCTCTAGCGGCTTGAATTGTCCACGCATTGAAAAAGTGTTATGCACACATAATTGAAGAATCTTACAATGATCGGGAACATAACATAACGACTTTGCTTAACTGTAATCCTTTGTAAAAATCCCCGTTTAAAGTTTGAATTCTAATTAAGTGTTCGTATTTTCATTTCCACATGTTATTATCGAAAGCGGATTCAACAACCAATTGTCGTTGTCAAAATGAGCAGGATCCTGCCATTCTAATTTGAATTCATTAACGAGAAACTCACTGATGTGGAATATACATGCAAGGTAGATATACCAAATAACAAACTCATGTGTTGTTCAGGTCGGAGATTGTCCTCACTATGTTCAATAACCCGCAAGTGATCAAAACCAAACGCAGACCCTGTAAGTAAATTCAAAGTTGTTTAACTTGGCTATGACCAGACAATGCCGCCACCTTTGCACTTTAGAAATGACATTAAGTTTATGGGTATACCTTTTACTGAAGCGCTAACGGACAGTCGGACGGACAACACCATTATGTAATTCATCATGTCTATAGATGGGCCTAGTGACCTTTCCATATTAAAACGCTTTGATGTATCTTAAATCAGACTTAAAACAAAATATGGTATCAGAAATTATATGTACTGTAAACAATACTTTGTGATAATAAAATCAATTTGAAATATTGGAATGTGAAACGTGTCTTTTTATTAATTATTAACCACGACAAGTACCTAAGACAAAAGTACGTAGCATACACCTGTTATTGTATAAACTTCAATTAAAACCGGATTTAATAATATGCTACAAATATCAAACGAAAGGGGCTTGTAAGGCCACCAAACACACTATAAATGAACAAATTGCAATATCAAAGAATCTCTAAGAATTTATAAATCTATTAATTTGAAAAGTACATCCACAATTCTTTAATAAGGCGTTTACAAAACTATACGTGACTATATGTACATTTTCTCTGATCAAGTTGAGTGAATACAATTCATTTAGCTTTTCATACTTCTAAAATGGATTGTACATAATATTTTAATTTAAAAAGATAACTTACCTCTAATAGCTTCATCAGAGAATTATTGTAGCTGCAGCTATCCTCATCTTATTTCTCAACACACAACCCACACGCATATATAAAATAAACAGAGATAACACTCAAATCATTTAAAACGCAATAGATTCACATGTTGCATGAACCCAATTGTGACATGAGTCACATTGCACTGAACAAGTGTTGTGACAAACCTCGCAAGGATGATGTTCAGTCCTTATGTCAAACAAATTAGTAAAACGTCACAGAATAAACTTTGCTTAGCAAAGTGACTGCATAATAAATTGAAACAAATATGAAACCTACGCTACTCAAATAAGTCCAATAATTTAGAATCTGAAAACCAATGCCAAATCAGCTGACAATGAAAACAGAATAATTAACATATCGCGTAGATAATATAATATAGGAATGAATATTCCAAGATTGCACGTGTTTTATTACTTGCAACCAAAATTGAATGTTACATATTCCTTTGTGCTACTAAACATACCGTCGAAGTTGCTAAATCCTTCTCTTTAATCTTAAACAAAATTGGACAGTTGATCGCAATTAAATTATGAAGGCTATAATAATTTGCTTAATTGTTGCAGTAAGTCTGAAAAAGAACACGAGAAACTTGCCGCTAATTCAAAGCGCTCATAGCAGATTTGAAAATTAAAAAAGAGCAACTCTTTCTCTTTAATCTTTTTAAATAAATGGCCAGTTGTTATCTACTAAATCGCCACGATTATACTCAAAGGTGAAAAAACCCACTTGTTTAATTGCCGTGGTAAGTCTGAAGTAAAACAGTATAAACAGGCCCCTAATTGACCTATGTTTACTTGCCAATCACGCTGTTCAATTATCCAATAAGCAAGTGTAAATTACACAAATCTCCAGGCATCGTTGGCTTCCGTATTTAACATTTTAAGGAATGAATCTTATTTTACATCAATGTTTTCCAGCCGCTTTAAAATTGGTTTTCGTGACTTACTTAAATAAACTAGTAGGTTATTACTGTAAGAACTTGAAATACAAATACAACTATTGCCTGCTTCATTATAATTGATGCAACTTGGTAATTTTATATTTTAAAGAATAAAAGTCACTTTAATAAACATATCACTGACATTGAAACATTTTTCCTTGCCAAATATATGTTTCTTTTACGTTAACAGGTTGTCGTGTAACGTGATTCGGTAGATTGAGCGACAAATCATCTCGAATAAGATGAGTTAAAATATATTGACAGGGATTTGAGAATTAAGCAATAAAATATCAAATCATTCTCTTTGAGTTTTAACAGAATTAGACAGTTGCTATCAATCAAATCATCAAGGTTATAATCAAACGTGAAAATGACTCATGCTTAATTGAAATAAATATTATGCTTAACACCATGTATTTTTACTTGTATTTCAAAATACAGAACATACCACTCCCTTTGTATGTGAGATTGTATGTATGTATAAACACAAATTGGACCTATTTGACCTTTGTGTGGGTGTATGTGTGAAAAATAATATACATTGTCCCTTTCCCTTTGTAGGTGGGTTTATAAGCTTAACACAAAATATTATCGCCCATGCTGTATGTGTAGCTGCATGGACACATACACAACACTATCTCTTCTTTTGTCTGTGGGGCCCCAAATATGGTCTAAAGTGCCAATCATTACAGATCACTGCCATCTCCCCTCTGTCTGCGTGGTTTCGATTCTCGGACTCGGCCAGTATGGGTAAGCGAGAAAGTTTGGCAGTAGCTTCTAGGTTCTTCCCGGGGTTTTCGAGGTTTCTTCCTTATATGTGTTAAGTTTATGAAACAGAATTGTTGGAACAAAGTATTATCCTTTACCCCAGTTTATATGTGTAATTGTGTGCTTGTATATAGAAAATAAAATGAGTGTCTGAAAATAAAATTATACCAATCACAGACACACACACACACACACACACACACCTTTGTTTAACGTGTAATTGTGTGTTGGTATGAAAAATGTTTTATTTGAAAATTATAATAACCCATTCCAATTTAAAGGCGCGATTCTTCTCTTGATATGAAAAATCAATATTATACCTTACCCATATTTGCATGTGTGATGTGTCTGTTTGCATGCATAAAAACAATTAGCAAGAATCGTGTTATACCACACTCTCATTTGTGTGAGCAATATGTGTCTTTTTGAAACGATATTGCACTACACAACACATAACTTAATACATGTGTATGATCAGTGATGCGTTTGTAATCATTAAATATCATACCTTATACCTTACCATTGTATGTACAATTGTGTGTTTGTAAAAGTAAATATCATGATCTACATCCTTTGTACATGTAAATATGTCTGTGTGAGAGAAAGGATTGTTTGAAATCATTTTATGCCACAAATGTGTATTTTGTTTTTGCAAGAAAACTGTTTTAAAGAATACAATATACTCTACCAATGTACTCATCGGTTAGACATTCTGCTCTTGAACAAATACTCCAACAGCCAACGCATGACCAACTGAATGTTCCGCCAGCGATAGAGGAGTTGAGGACGGCCATTAAACAAATGAACTGTGGCAGAGCACCTGGTGAGGATGGCATCCCAGCGGAGGTGTACAAGGCTCTCAGTGAACAGACTCTAGAGGCATTCCACAATGTACTAACCAGCATCTGGACGGAAGAGGAGATGCCAGACGACCTCCGCGACGCATCAATTGTAACCATCTATATGAATAAAGGCACACGTGCGGACTGCAATAACTATAGAGGCATCACCCTACTCTCCATAGCTGGCAAAATACTTGCTCGCCTCATTCTCAACAGACTTATCGCATCAGTGTCAGAAGATATTCTACCTGAGTCTCAATGTGGTTTTCGCCCAGACCGTAGCACTGCTGACATGATCTTCGCAGTAAGACAAGTCCAAGAGAAGTGTCTTGAGCAGAACATGAATCTGTATGCCGTCTTCGTGGACCTGACGAAGGCATTCGACACAGTCAACAGAGACGCACTGTGGGTAATACTCAAGAAGCTTGGTTGTCCTCAGAATTTTACCAACCTCATCCGGCTTTTCCATGATGACATGACTTGAGAGATTCTCTCAGACAGTGAACCCTCTGAGAAATTCCCCATATCTAATGGTGTCAAACAGGGCTGTGTACTCGCTCCGGTGCTCTTCAACCTCTTCTTCACACAAGTACTGC
>JAECUM010008659.1:0-12500 GCA_016617855.1 Megalonaias nervosa | reverse complement strand
ATAGAATTAACAATAGTGGTAGCAGAAGTATTTTGCATTTATTATTGTTGCTGGGTTTTTTATCATTATTGCCGTTGTGTCGCCTGTTAACTGATGGATAAAAGTATCATTTGTTAAAATTACAGCGACTGTTACGAAACGGTACGGAGCTATTTCATGACCACTAAACTGACTGATAACGAAAAATCTGTGTCGTTCCAGAACCAGACAGAGTTACGAAAAGGCGGCGCCGTTGCTCAACCATATTTGATCCTGCAAAGGCGCAAGGCCGTTTCGAAAAAGCGTTAGGACGGGAAACGGTGATTAATTTGTTTGTATGACAACTTAAAATATATTGAAACAGGAACATTTTAGGTCGAAAATGGTGCCTCCTGGAAACTAGCATGACATGTAAACTAAGTTTGGTTGAAATATTTGTAACGGTTTGAGGATTTGTTCTAGAAACGAAAATGATTACGGTTAAACATGTGACATACGAACATAGCAACAGCCATATTCCCCGTGTTACATGCCATTGGATGCATAATAAACATTAACAGTACTAATACATAATCTTTGTTTTAGGTGCAAGCAATTGGCATTATTCCTGCATGTGAGGGAGGGCAGTGGCAAAAGATTAAAGAGACTGCTACATGAATAAATCATTACTGAATTCTCTCAAGGTCGATCCTTTTCTCATATAACTTATTTTGAAGGGAAGGATGAAATGAATTGATGTAAACGTTAACACACACAAAAGATACACAAGCCGAAGAAACTATCTTGAATACCATCGCTATAATCAACACTGGTCCACAAAGAGACAAGTATTTCAGTAAACAACGTATCTTTTAATCAGCTACTAAAACGACAAACAATGTGGCTGATGATGCTAACACTAACAGAGAAACTAATTTCAAGAAACATTTATTAATCACTCGCATATGAAAGCAGAGTTAACATCTGGAAGTCCGAAAGCAAGTGAATATAATTAATTACTTAACATTATTTTCTACGATAGTGACAAGTTTGTAAAAAGAAATTTAAAAAAACAAAACAGCCTTGATGAAGACGATGATACTGTTGTAGTAGCAGTAGTCATACATATTCTAAGGAAGGAAACGTGTATGGAAAACTGCGCCTCATTTTACCTGGTCCAAGTCTCCCCTTTACGGGTCGCTCGTACACTTCGCGTACGAGCCAGTATTTGTGTCGCCTTGGTGAGATTCGGTTTGTACTGTCCAATGTCAGACATATATAGAGTGGTAGTACCACACCGAAAGGCTATTTAAAATTAGTTATTTATTGACCAACATATAAACATTATTACAAAACGGTTATAAAGAGTAGTAATTGGTATTGGAGTGAGTCCATTATAAATTGTATATGTTTGCAAAAATCATCATTGATGAGTTTGATAAGTCTTTGCGCTGTAACGTTATATCAAAGGCTGTCCTCGAGAAAGGACAATGAGAGTAAACGAAGCGATCTTTATAGGTCCTCTTAAGCGACACTACGTAAAAAGAAAATCATTATTTTTTTCATATTTTGTTTATTTCATCTGTATTTCATTTGATAAATCTGCAGCGAACCAATATATGCAAAATAAAGGATTTTAGATACAACATAAGTTTTCGTTGAGAGAGATAAAAAGGTAGGTTCTTTGAGATATAAGAAGATAAAAAAAATACAAATGAAACTATCAGTCAACTTAACTGCTTTCACTAATCGAGTATATGGACAATAGTCCCTACATGCTATAATTACCAGATATATATATATATATATATATATATATATATATATATATATAGAGAGAGAGAGAGAGAGAGAGAGAGAGAGAGAGAGAGAGAGAGAGAGAGAGGGAGAGAGAATGCTACGAAAGATAAATGATATAAACAATTAAATCATAATAATTTAGGCCAAAACAAATCGATAGAAAAAAAGATTACAAGGGCAAGTACATCATTCTTATTTTTTAGAGTTTCGGAGTATTTTTCATAATATTCTGTTCGATTCCAGGTGAAAAATAATAATTGATCAATGTCATCATAAAAATTGCTTCTTTTGTATATTTCCTAGTAGGTCACTTGGGTCTAACATCAAGTTTAAGATGCAACTAACTTTACTGTCCCAACAAATACCATTTATTCCCTTCCACCAAATACCTTATATTCCATTTTGGGATTAAATGAGGACACTTAGCATCTGAGATCAAGCTAACCGCAGATGTTTCAAGACTTGCAAAGGCAAGAGAGGCTTGTTTATGATTCTTAATTTTTTTTAAAAGATCGCCATCATTATATTATTTTTGACAGAGATTAATAAAGCTTAATTTATTTCGAAAACAGATAAGAATGAATCGGTATAAAGTATTTGACCCTTACGAAGAACGTAGCTTGAAATTAATATTTGATTTTATAAATTTTAATTTTGCAAAATCTTCTCTTGATCATTGTTTTCACTTGTTATGACTTGTAATAATAAAACCTATATTCTTATCCTTGTCACCTAGCAACAACGCGCTGCAATTATGCTTGGTAACGAAATAGATACAAATGCGATGTTATGCATTTTATTTTAAGAGCATCATTCACATTTGGGAAGAAATGATAGATATTTAAACTGACGATATCGTGGTTTATATATATATATATATATATATATATATATATATATATATATATATATATATATGTGTGTGTGTGTGTGTGTGTTGTGTGTGTGTGTGTGTGTGTGTGTGTGTGTGTGTTTGGAGGGTAGAGTCTGGCTTTAATTTAGCATCAATTTATTTCAGATTTCATGTGATGATTTAGATAGAAACTAACTAATGGTGCAATACATCTATGAAATACATACATATATATATATATATATATATATATATATATATATATATATATATATATATATATATATATATATAACGCCTTATCTTCGTATGACAGTTTCGACATTTCATTGCGTTTAGTTGCGATATATCATAAATGTATCGTGATATTTTCTCAAACGTATAACGTTTCAGAGATTCAACATAAACAAAGCAAGCTCATTCCATGCTCCGTTTCATTTTGGAAAGCCTACAAATACAGAATTGATAATGCAAATAAGATGGGCGGAACGATTCGTCTTTATCTGAGAAGTCAATTATATACAGGGTTTCAGGTCAAAGTTAAACAACGAGAATGACAGTTAATCGTAATGGTAAGAAAAATAATCCTACTAACTTGCCTTCAATAAAAATAAATCGGAGTTCCAGTTACAAAGAAAAATATTTTGATACGAATTCTCTTTATTTAATGCTATCGTTCAAAAAGGATGAAATGGAGAGACAGAAAGAGAGATATACATTACAATGATTATAAAATCAAACAAAATCTATTAATGAATTTGGTTTTAAATTATAATGCTGCAATATTCGAGAATATTTCATCTTATATGCACAAAGTCCTGAAATACGTCTCTCTTTAAAAGAACAATGAGATGGTTAGGGCAGAAATGAAAGGTCGGATCTGACAACTTGTAGAGAAATCATATATAAGCACATTTTCTCTCCATTTTAAACCGACCATTCAGGAGTGACTGGAGCCACTCGAAAGAATAAAAAGGAATTACGCATGAAAGCGGTTTCAAAACAAATGATACACTTCTATTTGATAGGGAGAAATGAAAGTAAGAGAGCTTACTAGAATAGTGCTTAATGGCATGTCAGCACATTAAAGCTCTATCTTGCTGAGAGAATATCGTAATGTGGTCCAATGACACATTAAGACAACTAACCGGCCTGGTCTGGGAAAGGTTCTAACAAGCACCCATTTGGTCTCATGTCCGGCACATTAGCCGCTGGGGTACATATTGATTGGTGTTTCTGCATAACAGGGAGATAAGGACAGAGAGAGAGAGAGAGTGTGCTCCCTCCTAATATTTTGAAAACCATCAAAACTTCAACAGTACTTTCTTATTGTAAAGCAGTGGGGTGAGATTCCACGCCTTCGTACTAGCGATGAACACCTGAAACGTAATTAATATTCTTTGATCTTGTAGATGTCAAAAGAAGTTTGGACTCAATGAGGAAAGAGTGAATAACGATAGCCTATATGATTAATTTGATTAACGACTACTCTTTAATAAAAAGCAACTTGTTTTCCTTCATTTTTAGTAGTGCATATTTTGTCTCGAAGATCAAAACAATCACTAGTCACCTAAACCAGATATGAAAACAAATATTTAACATAATTTAAAATCAACTGGATATAAAGGCAAGAAACCCCAAATATAACAAGCCACTTGCAATGACAGTCACGAGTGATGCTACAGAGTAGTCATGCTTCCGAGAAGGAAGAATATAACACATGAAATCGGGTACTCTTCCACGTGGTGCATGGAATATACATGGACATAATACGAGACGTCTGAAGACCAAATATTGAAATATATTTAAAAGAACACACAAAACGAACAATGGGTCTTTACATCAAGCCCCTAGGTTGATTACTTTAATTGCAGTGAGGATGATTAACATGAAGAAGACCACGATAAAAACAAATTAATAACTATGCCTAAATGGGTCTCTTCTTCTATTGTAATACTCTTTCAAAATTAATTTTGGCTGTTGTGCAGTACAAACCACTAGTGTAACAATGTTGATCAATATTCTAAAAATAATTATGTGAGGAGACAATGAAAAGCAAAAGGTATTCAAGGCAATTACCCACTATTATAAAATAGTAATAACTGCAGTACAACGGTGGTCACAACTGCTGTGAATCTAAAAGATACGATTTAACGTTTGCGATGTGCTTTTATAGAAAAAATGGCAGCCATCCACTATTATTAATTGTAGTTTCAACTGCTGTGTAACGGAAATCGCTACTGTAATGATCTTCAGCAATATTACGACAAATGTGAATGTAGAAACTCTTGATTTATTTTATGAATGCAATTTAATAAACAAAAGCAATGAGATCAGAGGATGCAATCACAATACTCCATTATTGAAATAGTGCTTCCACTATCTTAATACTCTTTCAAAATGAAATTTGACTGTTGAGTAGTATAAACCACTGGTATAACAATGTCAATTATTCTAAAAATAGTTATGTGAGGAGATAATGAAAAAGTAAAACGTTTTCAAGGCAATTACCCACTATTACAAAATAGTAAGAACTACAGCACAACGGTGGCCAGAACTGCTGTGAATCTAGAAGCTATGATTTAAGGTTGGTTTGCGATATAATATTATAAAAAAAGGGCAACCGTAACTATTATTAATTGTGGGTTCAACTGCTGTGCAACGCATACCGCTACTGTAATGATCTTCAGCAATAGTACAAGAGTGGTTACAACAAAAATGAATGTAGAAGCTCTTATTAATTTCATGAATGCAATTTAATAAACAGAATCAATGAGATGAGAGGATGCAATCACAATACGCATGAAATTAAAACTATTGTTGTGACAAAGTATAGCAATACGATTTTCTAGAAATTCAATGAGATGTAAATGTACATGTACATTCATTTCAAGGCATTATTTACCGTAATAATGATTGTGCACTAGTGATTGAAGATAGTGTTATGCGAAGGGTACTGTTTTAATGAAGTGTGGCAATTCTTTTCTGAAGAAAACGCAATGAGATGACGTGGATATAAATTCCTTTCGCTGTAGTGATCCACTATTGTAACAATTTAAAATCATGGCTTGAACTACTGCGAGAAGAAAACCAAAATTGTTTTACAATATAGTGGCATATAAATTATCTTGTAAGACTGTGATCATTTATTGTTCCAAATGATTTCTAACGGGAAAAAAAAACTATTCTAAATCGTAAACAGGATAATGAAATGAGATGATGACATTACCATACCTTTCAAAAGAGCTGTACATAAAATGTTATTTGATTACTTGGCCAGTTTATTAAAATAGTGGGTACTGCAATAGGAGTACATCGCAATCCAATATTGCAAATGCTATCATCATACCAGTCCAGCTTCTATTTTATAAAAGTTACAACATCCATAAATATGTTCCTTCTTACAAAGAAAAAGGGGCAAAAGGAATTTGCGCCTTATTCTTCCGTGTATAATAATTTTGTATCTGCCCTATAACACGTGAAATCGTTTGAGAAACAAGTTAAACTGTATGCATTTATTTATTATTACTTTAATGTGTGTCGTGTCATATTTAGGGTCCTCTCTTCAAGGCTATTTCCAAACAATGTCCTTTCAATGAATCAGTTATAATTCCAAGTACAGTACATTAGATCCATGGTTGGAAAAAATACACCATAGTACCAAATAAACTTCTATATTATTAAACTTCGGCAATGCAGTTACCAAGGCAATTTACCTGTTTATATGTACATTAATGTATGAACTTTGTAAGTATGACTAAATGTATTTATATGAAGAAGCATACGAGTAATGCAGCCGTGTATTGATAGAGGTGGATATATAATCATGTATTGTCCTCACAACTGAAATAGCTCCGGCGTACTAGATATGTCTACCTCTAAGCCTTCTAGCAAGTTGGGACTTTGTTTAAAAATATCTCTTTTTATTGTCTCCGTTAACTTTACATTGTCAGAATTGTGCAGTATATTACAGTACTGAACACCTTTAATTTCCACGCACGTGTACGACACGTGTGCCTAAAGATAGTATAGAGTTTTAGGAACTACTTTGTAAAGAAACCATATACACTCTTGTAGTAGACGCTTTAGGTTTTTGTTGATATATATATATATATATATATATATATATATATATATATATATATATATATATATATATATATATATATATATATATAATGTGTTCTTACGCATGTAGGGGGGATGCAAGTTATTGTCAGAAACAAAGTGAATGAAAACACAGGGTTCTGTATTACTAACGTGTTTGATGAGATTGTAAAATTAAATGTGCATGCACCATCCTACTCTTTACGACATAGATAGCATCGAAAGGAAGACAGAGAATGAAAAGACAGAAATCGCAAGGTCAGTCGTGCAAATGTTACAATGTCAAAGTATATGGGTACATAATTAAAACAAAGACGAACGTTGTGTTTGATGCTGGCCACTTTCGTGACTTTGTATTGAAATAAATGAAATGTATTGAACCAAACATTTGCTATGTATATACAGGATAACATAACTATTTAGACAAAGTCTAAAGAGTAAACATGCAAGCAAATTGAACAATGAGACATACGGTAAAATGCAGAAATATTTTGAGGCTGCAACCGCCATAAACAGAAATACGGCAAATAGAGCTTGCTGCATTTCTGGCAGCCACAAAATGAGGGTGGGGCAAGGACAAAAATGTCCAGCATCAAAGAAAAACAAATTACATGGTGATCAATATTAAACAGATGAAATACTGTATTGCCAGGGCGGTAGAGCACCCTCGTTTGCCCCGGTAGTGGGGCAGTAGAGCACCCTCGTATGCCCGGGTAGTTACGATATATCCAGCCTGTTTGAAGGCTGGGGAAGAAAACTTTAAAAGGATTCACGTACTTCATGAATGCGCTGTTGGTCTTCCGGAGCTGTTAGAGTACCCTCATACGCTCTTAGCGGTTGAAACGGAAGGCAGACACCGATTAGTCCAGGTCAAGTGTATGCAATCCCAACAAGTACGGTTGATGACCAGGGATCTAGGTCTGCTAAACCCACGAGACCTGAAAGAGACAGTAACACACAGCAGAATGGCGATCTTAAAAAAAAATATGACTGAAGTATTACAAAGCCGAGACCCTTTTGCCTAACCTAATGTATTTCTTAAATGAATCTGATCTCCAGTGGCCTAATTCCCTTATTTGGTTGTCACTGAAACCTTGTCTAGCTGCCTTAGTGGCGGCTCCAATTCTGAAACTATGGGACTTAAATTGGTAAGAGTTCAAGCCACAAAAGCAAAGTGTTCTTCTAAGTTTCGTATTAAATTCTACTCTAGAAACTGGTTGCCCATTTCGGTTCATGAAAAGTGGTCCTGGAGTATTACCCCTGAGGGTCAGGTATGCTTGTTAATGAAGTATGAAACATATAGCAGGATTTTGTTGGGCAGCAACCTGCAAAATATATGGTTGTCCTGAGCCGTGTTTGAAGTGTCGAAAAGTGATTGTAAGACGCATGTGGGAAACAGTGATTTGAGAATATTGTATCAAATTACCGTTCTGCTGTGCAGTCGCTTGCACTGTAATCTCTCCTATTCCGAGAAAGGCATGGAAGCCAATGTAAACATGGCCGAATACATGGTACGCATAAAATGGTTTGAGACGGTATGCATCATCGATACTGTAAGCTTATCCAGTACAACTTTGTCAATTTGCAAACGAACATCATGAGATTTACTTTTGTGGTAGAATTCTAAAAGCGTTATATTTTGATATGCCCATGTCTGATCCCAAATGCCATATAAATAGTGCGTGCCTAAAACCGCACCGCATCCTACTGAGGCAGAAGCATCTGTGTACAAGTTCAACGAGTCGGAAGTCATCCAAATGTCAGGTAAGAATAAGGATGTACCGTTAAAACCGGTTAAAAAGTTTTGCCAGGCCCTCAAGTATTCTTTAACCTCTTTTGTTGGTCTAATGTGGTGATGGGGTTTTGAGATGCCAATTGTCAAGTTGATGAGTCGCCTAAGAAAGGCTTGTCCCGGCAAAACAACTGCGCAAGCAAAGTTAAGAGTACCTATGATGGATTGCAACTCCTTGAGAGTAATTTTATTTCGAGCCGGATATGAGTGTATGAGTTTATTACATTTTTCTAGTTTGTCCGTGGGAAGGCGAACCTCAATTCTCACGGAATCCAATTCGTATCCGAGGTACATCATGGTTGTTGACGGGGTAAATGTTTTATCCGCAGCCATAGGAACGCCTATGTCGGCACATACAGTCAGGAAGTGGTCAAGCTTATGCTGGCATTGGACACGAGTTGAATCCAGTATCAAAAAGGTGTCCAAAATATGTTTCATGTGTGTTATAGATAACTTTGTGTTCGCTATCCATTGAAGGGAATTGCTAAATGTCTCAAATATTTGGCAACTGGAACTACAACCCATTGGTAAGCATCTGTCAAAATAGTATCTGTTCCGCCACAAAAAGCCGAAGCAATGATATTGCATGGGACAAATAGGAAGAATACGGAAAGCATTTCAAATGTCTGTTTTGGCCCTAAAACATCCCCTACCCAGCTGCTTTATACATGTGATGGCATTATCAATGCCTTCGTAGTGTATTGCTGATTGTTGAGTTGGAATTCCATCGTTAACCGAATCGCCCGGTGGGAAGGAAAGGTGATGAATTAGTCTGAAAGGCCCAGAAGTTTTTTTTTTTTTTTTTCCGACTAGACCCAAAGGCGAAATGTGTAAATTGGGAAACAGATTTGTACGAAAAGGCCCTGCAAAGCGACCCGCTGACAATTCTTTCTGTATCTTTTCTTCAGTAATTTGGGTATTAGTTTGAGCCGGTTTCAGATTCTTACAAACTTGTGTTTGCAATGTCCCCCTATACCCAACATCGAAACCTTTTCAAAAACCTAAAAGCAGGTATTCCGTTGTGACAGGATCGAAATCGTGGAGCCAATATTGCAAGCGGTAAATTTTCACCGGTGTAGGCAAAGGGTCAGCACTATTTACCGACAACCTTCTTGATGTTTGGGTTAGTGTTTCGAGGCTGGTCTGATCGTTGGAAACAAAAAAGCTGGTTGTTAGGTGGCTGCGGTTGCTGGCTGTATTGTAGGATTACCTTAAAGGGGTGAGTAATTGGTTTGGGGCAGCGAACGAATGAATGTCCCCGTAAACAATTGAAGCATTTGTGCTGAAAAATGCATGAAAAACCCGATGAACAACCACCGTTTTTGTGGTACATAAAACAAACTCCCTTCGGATACTGTGTGTTTGTACTTTGTGAGGGATTGGTATGTGTGTAGCTGTTATGACTCGGCTCTATCACAGCTTTCATGTAGAGTTCTAGATGTGTGGTACCCCATTTAGCTTCCCCCCTTTACAACCAATTGTCGAAAGTTGTGATCATAGTACCTCCAATCGGCCCGTCTCTCCTCCAGTTTATGGACAGTTTCAATATGGTGGGGAAGAGAGGTACTAAGCAGGGGATGCTTCTCACATAAGACACTAGTGAACCTGCACCAAGCAAGAATCCACTGTTTGAATGTGAGTTAGATGTTCCTAACGTTTGGGACAATGCTAAGTTCAGGGCCAGTACTGTGCGTATGTAATTGAAATTTGAAACCCGCATCCTGTGCGTTATTCAGGAGGGTATAAAAATAAATGTATGAGCCCGCCCATATGTTTGCCTTAACTTTATCTGGGATTAAAGTGGATTGGGAGACCGACGAGTTTACAAACTGTGATTGGGAAAGCCCCCCTGAGGTAGAAACGATTTGGACGATGTTACCTGTATCCACAGCTGTACCTGTAAATGAAGCTGTGTTTTCCACAATGGCACGTGAGACCATGGATGCCGCTGGTGTGTTGTCTGGCTCTCTTCACTGCCACTTTCGACGCTGCCGCAGCTTTCTTCGTAGGGGGCATTCTGTAATGAATGCCACAAAAAGTTAACAAATACATCAAGTTCATTTTATTACTACGTAGCAATCGTTGCAAATGCATAACCCTTATTGTAAATATATGAAACTCGCTGTTCACTGTAGTGAGATGAGGAACGAATTCGGCATTAGTAAATAAGGAAAATGAAAAAAGGAACCAAGTTTGACTTACTATGAACAGTGTGGGTCAATGTTTTGAGGTGCGGAATGCAACATGAAACCAGTACAAACAGGGCCTATCGAGCTGGACAACACATAGCCCAGTTACATGGAGGGAAGTGGTGGAAGCAGAAAGCACAAATGACCAATTTAGAACAAATAATAAGGTGCGGAACCCAAGTACGCCAAGCATGAAATAGTATCAAACGGAAACACAAAGTAATATAATATTCAGTGGTACGGAACCAGCTGGCTAACACACAATCCAGTGGTACGGAACCAGATGGACAACTTAAGCAAGTGGTACGGAACCAATTGAAAGAAAATATAAAAACCAGTGGTATGGAACCAGCTGGCTAACACACAATCCAGTGGTAAGGAACCAGCTGGACAACTTAAGCAAGTGGTACGGAACCAATTGAAAGAAAATATAAAAACCAGTGGTACGGAACCAGCTGGCTAACACACAATCCAGTGATACGGAACCAGCTGGACAACTTAAGCAAGTAGTACGGAACCAATTGAAAGAAAACAAACATGCAAACGTTAAATCCTGTTCAAAAGTATTTAACAGTGTGACAAGGACAGAAGACGGAAAAAACACTCTTTGGCAAATATGTAGATGAAATGAATTTATGTAATGGGCGGTGGGAAATATATCTACATATAGTTTTATGGTTCTTATACAATTGGCCGGCGACATTGTTTGCAAGCTACTATAATAGCCACTCTGAGCGACTTATACAGGTGGTATTGGCCTTTTCTGGACAAATGAACGCCGTCCCGACAAAAATTTTGAATGCAAGTTGTCGCTTCTTCAGAAAAAGAGAACTTATTATTGTGGTTCCAGAATGCAAGATAGTTGTGTCTGTCCACCTCAAGTCGTAGAATGGCATTTGCTTGTTGTGCTTTAGTTCTGTACGATGTTATGTAGGAGTGGTCTAAATTATTGGCCCTCGCCCCTTCCCCTGCCATAAAACGAGGCAATAAAGCACAAATGACTATCTTTTTAACCTGATATTTACGCTACAATATAGACGCCAAGCCTAAGATCTTGTAGGCGACCTCCTCTGGCGATGTAAAATCGTCCCGATTAAAATCGTTTTCCCCAACCAAAAGGACAATTATGTCCGGTTTAATTTTGCGTACAACAGAGAGATCGTGCCTGATAATTTTGTCGACAGTCCTGCCCACAACCCCATGCATATAAATTCCAGAATAGCGACGAATGTTAAAATCGGGGCGAAATCTACGTGTGCTTCTAATTTCAAATGATGATGCAGTCTTTTACAGATGGAATGACCCAGTACGAGTGTGACGTAATGCATAGTAAAAGAAAGTTAAGCATAATGAAACACGTTAATACAAAAATGAAGTACTTAACTTTCAGGACGATCTGTATGTGCCACAATTTCAGGAAACGAAGAAGGTCTAACAGCGTGAAACGATAACCACGAAGAAAAAATTTCTATCAAAAAAGACAACACGTCTGCACCCCAGAAGGAAATTGGTTCAACTGACGCCAAGGCCCTTAGCAGAGAGAATCGCTCCTCGCGCATCCGGCGCGAAATCATTGCAATTGGTTGGACAGAGCACGTGATGCAAAACATTAAATTCATTGGCCCTTGACAGCGCGTTACGCGAAATATATGGCGAGAAATTGTAGACCCAATCACACCTCCCATAAATGTCCTTACGCGCGCGTAAATAGTTATATATATATATATATATATATATATATATATATATATATATATATATATATATATATATATATATATATATATATATATATATATAT
>JAECUM010008658.1:0-40123 GCA_016617855.1 Megalonaias nervosa | reverse complement strand
CTCATCCTCCCAGTTTTCAGTCTGAGGGATAGTGAAGACTTGTGCTCTCTGTCTTCTCCTATGCCAGACCCGGGGATGGTGAGGTCTCTGCGGCTCCCACTCTTGCCGCTCTCTCTCCAACTCCTGCTCCCAATTTTCAATTAGAGGGACAGCGTCTTTCGGTCGTTGTGGTGATGATAATGGTTGTGGTACTGGAAGTGGCTGCGGTGCTGGTACTGACTGTGGAGGTGTCCTCACCTCAGGCTTCACCTCACACTGAGGTCTCATGATCAGGTGTGGCAGGATCCTTTCCTTCTCCTTTTCTTTCTTTTCTTTTCCTCCTCCTCTATTCTGTCTTTCTCCGCTATGGCCTCCATAGTCAGTTCGTCTAAAAGACACCTGGCATACTCCAGGTGCATTTGGAGCTCCAACAATTTGGCTAATCGGCTGCTCATCTTCATCGAAGTTGACTAGTCAACAATGGTAGCCAGACTTACAATTGTGCCGCTTTATATTCCTGGAGCACGGACGTGAAGGAAAACATCCCCTGCCACCAAAATTTACAATACCACTATTACCATCACATGAAATGCGCGGACCTAAAAGAAGCACTCACGTTGACTTTTAACTTTTTTACTTACAAACACAGACATGAACGATTTGACAAGACAGAGAAAACAAAGGGTGGATTTTTTTTTTACTGACAAAAGAAACGAAGTGCTTATAGACACACTTCTATTTATTTTTTAAAATTTTAAAAGTTTTGGCAATTGAATTAGTATCTCTTTTCTAGAGTATTGGGTAGCCCTGAAAAGGGCTGTTTTTTTTTGTTAACGGGAGCAATAGCAATCTTTCTTTACTGTCTAAGATTGCGTCCCCGTCTGGCGGCAGGCTTTCCTATACGATACAGTCTGCTTCTGCGGAAAGAGAAAGAGAATTCTTTGGTGTCCACAAGGCAGTCCACAAAACCTCTGTCTGGTTCTTGCTGTTGCTGCTGTTGTTGCTGCTGTTGTTCTTCTCTCTGCTTCTTCTGAAATCTGTACTTTTCAGTCCATTCTTCTAGTTCTTTCTTAATTTCCTCTCTGAAGACCTCTTCTATTAGATCTTGGGCTATAGCTAACATCCTGACATTCTCTATCTCTTCAGGTTTAGGTATCAGGTTTAGCTTGACACGATGTAAACTGACGTAAGCTTCGTTCAGCTTGGCTAGTCTGGAAGGCATCTTCATAGGTAGACGAGTCAACAGTGGATGGTCAGACTGGAGAACAACCCGCTTTATATGGTTCAAACGCGGACGCGATAGAAAACATCCCTACTCGGTTTTAGTGTCGGAACGCTATGATAGCTCATGTCATGGTGAGGGATAGAGAGAAGTCAAAGAGCATATATTCACAGTGTTTTTTGAAAACAAACAACAGATACATTTTTTTCAAAACACAACATTTTTTATTCAACCAACAACTAACAAGTAACAATAACATCAAATTATTTTTGACAAGGTTGACAACGTTGTGAAATCATGTGAGATTTCCATTGATGGAAGTCATGAGGCCATTGATGTACACTACGTTTCCTAGCTAAAGACAAAAGATAACCATAATGGTCACAAAACCATCGATCTACTTTCTCATCGTTTCTAGAAGAGTGACGATCAAAATAAGTCACTAAATGTTCTAAGGGATATCCAAGACTGCGTTGATGAAGAAAATACACACAATATTGTCCACACACCATGGAATCTGTGCCTTGTAATTTCACATTATTGTATCGTGTCGTCTGGGCTTTTCTTCTCATAAAGTCAATGATATCTTCTTCCAAAGGGGGTAATCCATACGAATCAAAATATTCCACACAATCCTCTTGAGGGAAGTAGACGGCAACCCAGTGAGTTCCTGAAGATGACTTTCGTCCGTGTTGATGACATAAGCTTGATGGTCTTGAGGTTTGCGATGAGGTAGTTCATCTTTAGCGCACACGACAGGATTCCAAGAAGCAGTATACGAACTATTGTTCAAAAGGTAATAAAGTTCCCAGGTATCCATTTTTTTGTTTTGTTTTTTTTTTCTTCACAGGTAATGATAAGTCATCAATTCAATTCTGACTTTTTGCCTGAAAATCTCTGACAAGTAAACGCCTATTAGCTCCGTCTTCGCACCCTGAGCCAAGAGAGATTCGATGCGACGAATCTCTAGAGCAGTCAATGGAGGGCAGGAATGATTACGCAAGCCTTTATACCACTCATGAAACACTGCTTCTTCCGAGATGAGACCGCAAGCGTCGTCCAGATACTAGTCCAATTTTTCTTCTTGACTCATCATCAGACATTTATCGTGTTGAATTTGACTGGGGTGATCGTTTTGACATCCATAGCAATCTTTCTTGATGAATTCCGTAATTGTATTCGCCAGGTGTTTAGCAAAACAGGACACTAATGTTGTTCTTGTTCTGGCCATCTGGACTTGACTACCTCGTCCTCTTCCTCTTGCGGTTCTGCTTTCACGCTATCCTCTCATTCCATGTCCAAAGATTCTCCACTGTTCAATGAGGGATAGGAGTCTTCCATTGTTTCTAATAGTCTAGAATGACTTCTCTCAAACTGTTGATTTCTATGGTATTATCGAATTCAGCATACAGGATGACGTTCAACGTCTCAGTGAGAGCTTCTGCAAACTGAAGTTCCACACGCAGTTGACCGGATTTTATAGAGTGGAAATGTCCCTCGTCGCTGCCTTGGTCTGGAGTGAAATCAAAGGCCCACAAAGTGTAACCTCCTACATAATCTTCGTAAGAAATGCCGTGACTGGCGTTGGTTCCTAGTTGCCCCGTAGCTTCGTACAGGGACAAGTACGATCTCAAGTAATTCTTCTGGGCAAAGTTAGCTTCGAAGGGTCTGGTACACAAAGTCTTGCCATCGCGACTGACGTCGATCTTGGACAGAGTGCTTAAACTGGAAACGATTTTGATCGTGGGCTCCGTTGAGGGCTGCATTACTGACGATGCCAACGATTAAACGTTTGGGTAACTGTCCTTGGAACAGATGATCTTCGATCTTGGATCAGAGTCCAGAAGCAATGGTGAATGTTTTCACTTCTACACGTCGTATCGGATACTTGGCGGTCGATCTGCTCAATGTTTGATGTCGTTTCCCGCTTTAGGTAACACTTCTACTCGACGCATGTAAAGTCTGGCTTCTTGGATGATGGTTTTGTACTCGTTGGCATGAGCCATCAAATGGAAAGCGACACTGCTGCGATTGAGTCTCAGGCGAATATCCACTCCGTTCAGCAAATACTTGTCTTGCAACCACATGTCCAAATGCAAGCGATCCATCAGTTCTGAACTACGACCTTGCAGGATTTTCCTTCGACGGTGGTTAAAACCCACATTGTGAGGATTGTCATCGACTGTGAGGGCTGTGTCGTTAAACGTGTCTTCACCTGCGGTGTCAGGTTTCCATACCACACAAGCATCCAGATGAGTGTTCTTGGCCTCTTTTCCGTACGTCAAGAGATTTTCTAGGTACGCTTGGTAAGGGTAAGTATCCATACTGCTGCTGACCAGTTTGTTATTCAAGTACAAATCCACTTCGCTGAACAAGGAATGCATGAAATTGTTGACGGGAGCTACTCTGGCATCGGCTCCCGGATTGGTGTTGTCGGTTTTGATCACTTTCAGTTTCAGATACAAGTAACTGCTATTCAGATCGATGTAATCTTCGGGTTGTCCTTTGATTTTAAACTCGATGGGAGCTGAATCCGTCAAAGAAGAGACGGGATGAAATTCGACCCATTGGGGTTCTTGCATCGTCATCATGGTGGATGGCATGGCAAACAGATCAGTTCCGACTTGGAACAAGCACAAGACTCCCGGTGCATCATTTTCTTTTTTTTAATAATCAAAAACGTCTAACTCTTGGACGGTTTTTCTTTTCTTAGACTTTCTAGCTCTAGGGGTGTGAAGTCCTCTGAAGCGGTGTTTTCCTCGTCTTTTTCTGCCTTGTCCTTCCTGTGGTGTCAGGGAAGCAGGAATGTCTGACTCGGCATTGCCCAGGGCATTTATAGGAGTTTCTCGCCGACCCAAAAGGTCTTTGCCCGTTTGAAGCAAGACATTTTTGCCTGCTCTCAAGAAAGCTTCTTTGGGGTTTTTTTGTCAATGATGAAAATTTGGAGAAATTCTTTACCTTGTGTCAATGAGGCATCTTTTAAGGCGTGCAATCCTCGTGTCACCATCGGTTTCAAAACGGGAGCTACTGTACGAAAGGCCGATTTGAGCATATCACCTAAGCCATGTCCTCGCTGTCGAGCATCTCCTTGGTACACAGGATACATGACTGACAAAAAGTTAGAGTAATCGTTTTCGAAAATGGAGTTTCACTGTGACTTTCCCTTTGGTGAATTGGAATATTTTGTCCCAGATCTCCTTTTATAGTAATGTTGACAGTGTCGAAATATGACTTACTGACGGGTAAATAGTGAGGATGTACAAATTCGCGGTGAAAGGAATGACACGCAGTAACGGTACGGAGGTGTGACCCACTACGTTGTACTCCGCCACATCGGAGTATACAAAAATCAGATTCAGTCCATGGTTCATTTCTACAGGGAATCTAAAATATATCCCAAAATGTGAGTTACTGGTCACGGCTGGTATTTCGTTTGCAATCTTGATCAACTTAGTGTCTCCACCCAAAATGTCATACAATTCAGGACAAAATGTAATGGCCGATACTTTGCCCTCTGAAAATTTGATGAGTAGGCGATGAGATATTTTTGTGGTACTCGATCGTGACACTTTTTCTGGTTTTCTCCAAGACTTTACCAAACATGAAATTGAACCTGTCAGCAATGGTGTTCACCAAATATTGACCACTAAAATAATAGCCAGCAGGAATTTTCAACAGATAAGTGGTTCGTTTAGTTTTGGGATCTTGTGATTTCATAGAGTAAGCTACACCGCTACGTTCATCCAAGGCTTGTTGCACTTGTTCGTCATGAACTTCTACCGTAAAAGTGTTTTGATTTTCGACGATGTTTTTGATTTGTGTAGGGTGAATCATTTCCACCAAAGCCACTTCCCAATGGGCTTCGTGATCCAATTGGATGGCTTGAGGTAATCTGGCCGAGAAAAAGCACAAAGTGTTATTAGGAAACACCTCCATGGAACTGTCACTGGGTAACGTTAAGTAAAATTGGCTGTTCATAATTCCACAGTTCTAGTGTCCGAGGAGTCACTGGAAGTCAGAGGAGTGTCTAAAAGAGGATGGTAAGGGTGACTGTTGGAACTAACGTTGGACACAAGACTCCCGTTGTTGTTGTTTCCGTTAGAGGAATATTTCAGAGACGGATTGGGAAGAAGGTAACCAATGCAACTGCTAAGTAAAATAGTCCACAATTGTTTGTCTCCTTGTTGCAAACTCAAATTGGCAATGGCAGCACCGATGACACAATACACCACAAAGATTTGGCAGAAAAAGACGATTTGCGTTTTAGGCACACGTTCTCCACACCACACCCACAAGGGTTGCTTTTGTAGATCTTGCAGAGAAGAACTGGGGGAAGGAGTGGTCACTGCGGTAGCTGAGGCTGTGTTGAAGGGCATGATGGTCACTTCTTTTTACAGTCGATGAGTTGCGAAGAGGCAACCCAAGAGTCAAAACTGGGAGGATATCCTTTCCAACGTACTTTGACTTCTTTGACTCGTCGTTTTCCCACTTTACGAGTTCTTCGATCGAGAATGCTTTCTATCTCGAACACGTCGTCTTCTTTCTTGGTCACACGTTGTAACTCGGGAAAGTAAAACGTTCCTTTTAACACTTCCCCGTTCATGTCTTCCAATTTATAGAGGATGACGGCCACGCACACGTTCGGTGACACGAAACAATTCAGTGGTCCATTTGGGTAAGTAACCTTTGTCGAAAGTGCGTTTGGTTTTGCCAGTGCGTACCCAATCTCCTGATGCCAACACTCCACCTTTCTTGGGGACAGTCACTGTTGGGGACGTACCAAACAGACGCTCGAGGACGGCCACTTCGTTGTCGGGAGTCACTTCTTGGGTGGCACGCCCAATGTTCCGATGGTAAGATTGGTTGTACGATTGGACGAGGTGTGGCAAGACGTCGATGTACTTGAGAGTGTGTTGATGTGTAAAATATTTCCACATGCGTTCTTTCAAGGTGCGTTGAAAACGTTCCACGATGCTAGCTTTGGTTTCGGGATTCTCGGTAGTGAAAAAATGAATGTAACGTTTCTTCAATTCTTTTTGGAAAGCTTGGTTCAGAAATTGGGTGCCTTTGTCAGTTTGCCATCGAAGAGGGTGATGCCCGCTTTGTTTCAACACCCGTTGGAGGGCTCGCACCAACTCACTGCTCGATTTGGAAGTCAATGGTACGACTCAAGCAAATTTGGAAAAGACGTCGATGACACAAAATAAATATTTGTAGCCACGATTGTAGGTGGCCAAATGAGAGACATCGGCTAAATCGGCTTGCCATTGGTGATCGATACCCTCTACTTGGGTGCGACTACTGGAAACTTTTCGTCGAATGGGTTTGTGTAAGGTGTACGTGACTTGTTCCTGTAACCATCGTTGCACCTGAGGTAAACGAACACTTTTCAGTCGAGTTTTGGCAGCACGATACAATTTCTGAACTCCTCTGTAACCTGCGGAATGGGCTGGATCGTAGGAAATGCTGGATAACACCTTCTCCATTTTTTAATAAGTGATCCACTCTTCACTGATGCTACTCTGAATGGGACGATAGGGTGGTTTAGAAACGGTTTTACGTGTCCGATGTGCCACGGGTGTAGAAGTGAAAGGTAGTAGTGGTGGTGGTGGTGGTGGTAATGGGATGGCTTTGGTCTTCTTTTCTTTTTTCACTTCTGGTTTCCCTTCTTTCTTTTTCACTTCTGTCGAAGGAGGAGTGGACATCATCTTTTTAACCCAAGCTTTAAGATCTTCTTGTTGCGGTGTAGGGGAAGGGGTCAACAAGGACGCTGCAATCTTACTAGGGATGGGAGCTGCTGACGGTGTTTGAAAGACTTCTCTTGCCTCTTCTTCCTCAGGCAACCGTGGGGCTGCCTCTGTCTTGACCACTGGGAGTGGTAGTGGTTGTGGTGGTAGTGGTGGTGAACTTTTCATCAAGGCCTTAAAATCTTTCAGAGTGGGTTGAGCTGTTTCGTCTAAAGCCTTTTGGTGAAAGAGTTTCAGTCGTTGCAACAACTGACCGTACCGTTGAGATTTTTCCGTTTCTGACAAATCGCTGCGATCTATCAACGATTGCAGTGCATGTTGTAACTGGGACATCTCGGTCAAATGAGGATTGGGAGGTAAATGTGGGGTTCGTTTTTCTTGCCAACGATGGTATTCCATCCATAGTTTGTAAGGGACTAAAGCTAGTTTTCGTCCTTCCATCAGATTTCAAGGATCACGTCTGAGATCTTTTGATTTCAAAGGTCCCTTTTATCTTCTTGGTCTTTTATCTTGGAATTAGGGCGGGTATAATATGTCCCATGGCACTCAGTATAGGTTTCGCTACATTGGTAATAAGTCCTAACAGGGGTAAAAATCCTCCGCGTTGCACCAACATCTTTTTCTTTTGACGAATGGGTGTTTTCTTTTGGACCATTTGGCGAAGAATGTGTCGATGTTTGGCTAAGCAATTTTTCTGATGTTTAGTCAAAGGTATTGTGCCTTTCAAGACGTTCAGACAACATTCGCTCACCGTATCAATGACATCTTTGGAGGCAGTTTGAATGAGTTGTTTTCGCATGGGGGGAGGAGCTTTGGACAGGATAGACAACATGTACCAATGTTTGACTAAACGAGGAGGCAGTCCTTTCCTTTTCTTTCCTTTGGGAATAGAAGAAGGATGTGTTTTTTTGGGTGACATCTTTGTTTGTTGATTCCGGGACACACACCAAAAATACAGTAACGTCGATGACTTGTCACACAGCCTGTTATCCTTTTTGGCACTATCGCTTCGTCATAAAGGTGACGATGTGTTTTCCAAAATCGCCAAAGAATCCTCCTCTTTGGAGGCTCCTCTTTATCTTTGGACGAGTGTGTCTTTTTGGGGGTGACGTCAATGTTTGGCTAAGCATTTTTTCGCATGACGTGACTGTCTTTTTCCTTTCTGGGCAGGAGAACGACGATGAGGAAACATCTTTTGGTGCACAAAAAAAAAATACACTGACATCCATGGCTCGACGTGCGTCATTTTATCTTATTTTTTTTTTGGAGCCTGTCCTTTACCCTTGTGACAAAATCATTGACTATCTTATCGAATTCAAGGAAAGGGCCAAAGAAACCTCCCTTTTGGTGGCATCTCCTTTTCTTTGGACGAGTGTGTCTTTTCAGAGGGTGTCGCCGATGTTTGGCTAAGCGCTTTTTAGGATGACGTGACTGTCTTTTTCGTTTTCCTTTTCCTTTTTGGACAGAAGAACGACGATGGTAACGGTGTACACTTCTTGGAGGGGACATCTTTGAGCGTGCAGCAGCACAAAAACACTGATCCGTATTGTTAGCCTCAGGTCTTTTTATACTGGAATGGATCGCCACTGATTGTCTTTACGTCGTATCAACTTGATGACAGGCAACACACGTCGTGGAGGAGTTCGCAACGGACTAAATCGGGACAGTTCTTGCTTGGACAAATCCAGTAAACTCTGTAACACACCCGTTCTCTCTTGGACTTTGATTTTGGGGGCAGGTACTTTGTGAGCAGAGGCCACAGCCGCTAAAGAGGAAGAGGTGTCACCGCTGGAGGAGAAGTTTTTGGAGACACTCTTTTGCGAGTAGAAGCTGTTTTCTGTGGACTTTTCTTTTTCTTTTTCTGAGGCTGTGACCTGGTCTTGACACCGTTGCTCTTTTTCTTTTTCTTCTGGGTACGTTTGGGCGTGGCATTTTCTTGGGGACGACTTTGGGAGCATTAGGATCCCATTTTAAGAGGGAACGAATGATGACACCTCCTAGAGAACCTCTACCTCCAGGTTTCAAAATGATCTGCTTTTTGGTTTGAGTGTCGATGCGAGGATCGGCTAGTTGCGTCAAGGCGTCTTTGTTTTTCTCAACAAAAAAAAAACGTTTGGTTTGATGTGGAATCTGAATGATGCCTTGCAGTAATTGACGTGCTGTCACCGTAAACCATCGTAAGACTTCTTTGAGACTAGCTTCTAAGACACGAGCACGTATTTGTGGATTTTTTTCGCGACTGATACCGTACAAGGCACGAATCAATTTAATGGGAAGATGAGACTGAAGGGACGTCATGTTGACGATGTGTGAGACAGAGTCAAAGTGACCGAGGTTTTTATAGATTTTTTTTGGTGATTGTGATTAAGTCGACGAAGGGGACGTGTACACGACAGGCCCTCCGTCTTGGCACCAGTGGTGAAACAGATGGGTACGAAATCGCAAATAATCGGGAGTGGTGGGTTTTAAATCCACGAGTAAATAAGCGTGTGGGGTTTGAGTGGCATCGTCGTACGCATTTGTCAGCCAAGGCGTTCCTAACTGTTTGGCTAAGACTTGTACTTGCGATTTATCTCTAGGGCTTTTAAACAACACACGTAATGAGCGTAATGAGCATTGGGTGATGTAAATGACACTGGCATTACGATGATGCCCTTTGCGCGTAAACCAGAGTTTAATTTCTTCTTCGTCTTCTCCTAACATGTCGTCAAAAATAACCAAATGGGTTTGACTAGGGTCAGACACGATCCAGTCGTCCTCGCCAGGAATGCCTTCCACAAAGACGATGGAATCGCCTTGACTTTCTCGCAGAAGGCTGTACGCCGATTGCCACTCTTTGTAACACCACACGATGCATTGAGGGGGACGATCGATCAAATGATGTTTATGTTCGATCAAACGTTTGACAAATTCGGTTTTGCCTGAACCTCTCGGTCCAGCAATGAGCATGTTAAAGGGATGGCGAAGATACAAGGCCTCTCAACTAGTCCGATCTACGTGTTCGTCAATGACTTTGACAGTGGAGGAAGAGGGAGCATAGACAGTAGAGGTAGCCATAGCAGTGTAAGAAATGGCACTTGTGACACGAAGACAGACAAGACAAGAGTTTTTATACTTTTTTCAGGACACGTTTATTGTCATCTTTAATGGTGAACAACACGAAAGACAAAAATACATAAAAGCCAAATGGTTAAGTACATAAATAAAAGACACATCAAAACGATCAAAGTGAAATATAAACAAGTCTCTGTACAACATTTGTGATGATCAAGAGGTGAAATCGTAGGGGTACTGTGTAATGTTCTGAGAGTCTCTACACTCCTTGGCACAATCACACAAGAGTCCTCCCGGAATGGCCTTTCAGGGATGTCGATCACGGTCCTGTCCTGAAGAGAGTGGTTTTCCTCGGTCACGGCTTCTTCTTCTTCTTCTGGCACTTTCACTAACACTGGTTTAAAAGTTACTTTTTTCACGGAACGTTTTAATTTTTTAGGATTACAAATCATTGGCATAGTGTGCCACTTCTTTTGTCCAAGCCTCAAAACCCCAACTTTTCCAGTCACGTACATCTTTCCAGTGAGGGTGTAAGTCACAAGCTACACACATGTCGTCGTACACATCTTCAGTGCCTAAAAGTTGACGAATCTTGTTTTCCCGTAGAGGTTGAGAAGTATCAAGATGAAAGCGCAAAGCTTTGAGCAGAATGAGTCTCTCGTGTACATTTAAAGGGACCACTTTCATGTTTTTTGGAGTAGTAGGTACTGTTCGTAAAGAGTCCACAAGGAATCGGCTGGTAAACGAAATCCCAGAAAGCAAGTCACTAAGACACACACTACACGTCGACCCCAATTCAATGGACACAGTTCTCGTAATAGGTGTTGGTAATCCTCCACTGTTTGAATAGTGTCATTGATTTCCTTCCACGGAATCTGTAGTATCACGAATGATAAAGGTCGTGGCATAGTAGTCTGTTTTTATACCTCTTTTCTCTTACCTCAATCACTTCTCCTAGAGCGAAAGTAATGACCACTGCCATTCCAGGAAACGGTCAAGAATGTCAATAAAATCTTCAAATGTAAATGGTCTAAAGCGAAATAGTAGAACGAACGCACCCTTGATCCAGAGAAATCGGACTTGTTTGTTGACTTTTGTCAATTTCCTCTTGTGAATTTCTCGACACAAAAGTTCTACAGTCACTAATTGAGATTTGGCTCTGGCAACCCCTGCCGAATGTCCTTGTAGATGTTCCCTTGCAATTCGTTTGGTAATCTTTGAAGATTATTTTGTACATGGGGTTTAAATACTTGTCTAGGGGTTGTCCAACGTTTGACTCCTAACCCCGTAGCTGGTTTCTTACACGACATGGTAGGCCCACTTCAATGACGAGGTCCCACTAAGGGTAGGTAGTGACAATCTGGAGACCATCGAGCATGTTCCAGGTAAGCGCAATCTTTCTTCTCCCACTCTTGAAGTGACACACCACAACTAAAGCACTTGACTTTATCCCCATCGCCCAAGTAGATAAATCCAGCTCTAACTAATTCTTTTCGGGTAGGTCCTCCCAGATATTTTGGCCATTTTCCTCGAAAGGTTTGGAATCGACTTTCATAGTCACAGTATTCTGGCAAACGCACAGGGAACGAATATTCGTCTTTCACAGGTTCATTTCGATGAGGGTACGGTGAAATATGCAGGAGTCTGCTCAGTTTTACATGATATCCGTAGGGTGGTAGCCGCATGGTTTCATTAGGATGACATCCACCATGAAAACCAGTAAAGTGAAAAGGTGTGCGATAACGAGTGTCATCGCTTTCACATCCATCAGGTTTGACACGCACAGCATCACTTTCCATGGTAGGTATGGTAGTAGTAGTGGTTATAGCAAAGTTCCCATGATGATGTGGTACTGAATCGCTAAGGTCATAGCGTACGGCATCCCTGCCATCGCAAGGCTCAGCATCGTACTCGAGTTTGCACTTGCTTGATACTTGCTGTTTGAAGGATTCATCTTTCTCGCTTGGCAACGGTAGTCACAATGAACTATCGGTCTTGGACGTTGTCCATTTTTATACTAGTCGTAATGAAGTCTCGAGTTTGTATATCGTTCTTTTTTTATGACCAGTTCTGGAAGTCTTCCTTTCTTTCTTCTTGGACATCGGTACTACCTTCTCTAAGGTACCGTCATACCTGAACCGTAGTGTGATGGGCGGAAATGCCATAGAAAGGTAAGGACAATGAGGAGACCATTGAGTATGTTCCAGAATAGCTGAATCTTTCTAGATACATCGATCCATACGCAACTTCAGACCACAACTGAAAAACTGTACATCATATCCCAATCCAGTCTCAGGTCCCAAGTAGACAAACCCTGTTCTAGCTGAAACATTCGCAGTAGGTAATCCTTCCCTATCCGTGGGCCATTTTTGAAACGTTTCCAGTCGACTGGCACAACTGCAATAGTCAGGGAAGAAAACAGGAAAATGGTATGGTTTGAACTTGGAGTTCTCTGTGGGTTTCTCACTCGATTCTTGCTGTGTCGAAGTCATCCTTCTTGTTGGTGACTATCGTCTTGGAACCATTTTTTTATACCAGCGTGTCCGTACGGTAAAGTGAAGTGATTGGGAAGCCGTACTCGCTTCTGGTACACGATTTGATAGACTTTTTCCAAGGGTCGGCTGCCGATTTGGTGTGTGGGTAAACGTACAATCTTGTGCGGTTCATTGGTGGTCACATTAAAGTTTCGATCCTGTCCAGACTGCAAGGCTTCTTTCAATATGCTAAAGTTCACCACTCGACTGGTGCGATAATTGAGAGTCAATCCTTTCACTTTACACTCTGTGTGCACTTCTCCTTGACTGTTCTGGTATTCGCAGCCGTAATGTTTGGGACCGCCACTTGCAAAACTTAGAATCTTGTCGTCGGGATGCTCGTCCGTCCAGGCTCCTAAACGGTCTCCTTCGATGTCAGGGTGACGTTGACCCAGACGATCGATGTAGATGCAACTGTCCTTGTCAAAATATAGCACACGATCTCCTAACAGTTCTAAAGCTTCGTACAGTTTTAAGCGAGCATGGGCTGTCACGTAAGCCGCAATGATGACATTTCCAAATTCGTCGGCTTCTAAAAAGTCCAGTTCTTCTTCGTACTTGACTAAGATCAAGTCCTCACGAACGACGTCCACATGTTTCATGTATTTGGTTTTGTCGTGAATCATCTAAAAGTAGCGGGAAGGTTCTGACAAATACTCCGTCTTGGGTAAACACGGTCGTTGTACCATTTTGCCCCACAAACAATTCAACATCACTTTGGCAAACGATCGCCTTCCTTCGTTTTTCTTGATGTGGTCTAAAGTGATGCCTTCCTGCTCCCAGTATTTCTCTTTGAACTTTGTTTGGTCTTCGGGAGTGTGGCAGCAGGAAGGATAGCCGCTGGCTTCTTGTTTCAGTTTCAAAAAGGCATTCACGTAGTCTGCGAAAATGCCTTTTTGAGTCTCGTCACCCTTGTGGTATTTTTGTGTCTTGGGAAAGTGGTAAATTTCGTACACTTCTAACAGTTGGTATCCCAAGTCCAGAGCTTTAAACAATTCCACGCTGACCCACGTTCCTGTCAAAGCGCGTTCTTCCTGAGTGTGCTCACAAGGTCGGTCTTGGTTGCACGTTTCAGCACAAGTACGGCACAAGGGAAACATCAGTTTTCCTTGGCAATGGTGAGGTAAAACGGGATGGTACAAGTACGTGGGAGGCAAGACTTTACACTTGATCAATCCTTCGTATTGTCGAATATTGTCCACGTCAGTGTGTTCCGTCAGCAATTGCGGGTGCCCTGCGGGAAAGTGACAATATTTGCACACGTACGGATACAGAGAACACACGTCCAAGTATTTGATTTCCTCTCCTTTCTATACGTCGGCTTGGTACAGCAAACAGGTGGCATTCGTCCGTCCTCCGTACAAACTATCCCTTGGGTTCAGTGGGTCCACCAGCTTATAACTTTCCACGTTCCACGATGCACTTAAACTCGGGATCGGTTTTCAATCGCTGATCGTACTCGTGTTCCCACATTTCTACCACTTGGTATCCTTGCACTTCTAACTTCAAGCGTCGCTGACAAGTGGCCTGGTACAAGTCTTCCATGGTCCGTTGTAAAAACTGATTTTTAGTATTACGTCGAGGGTAGCAGATAGGACATCCGTGAAAAAAGCACCCGTTAAACTCGTACACAATCTGGGGGTTTTCTAAGTCCTAGCCATCTACCGAATACCTTCCAATAGTCTTTTCGCCTCCTCCGTTGCGGGCATGTTGGATCCATTTGTCTTCCTTGTCACACAAGTAATGTAACCAGCGTAGGGCTTTGACCGAGTATTGACGTTTGACAAAATTGGTTGTTTGAGGACTGATGACAGCTAGGGTGTTTTCGGGCATGAATCGTTGGCGATACACTAAGGAACACGCTTTGGCAATGGTACAGGCTTCTTTCAAAGGATCGATCCCTCCGTGTTCCATGAACAGTTCTCGAAATTTTCCACAGCAACGCCGTAAAATATCCACGTCGGAACAACAATATTTTAACATTTCTTCCTGAAAGTCGAAAGGGTCCGAGGCGTGAGTCTGGTACCAAGCGTAGAAAGCTTCTCGTTGTTCGGTACGGATGTTGTCAGGGTCGTAGTAGTGAGCCTCGGGCAAATGGGGTAGAACGGTGTGTTGATTGGCTTCGGTATTGAAAAAGTGTGGAAAATAGCCTTTGACCATTTCTGTCATTCCAAACGTTTTAGGTATGCGACTCAAAGGAATGGCCAAGTAACTCATCGAATCTTTGAACTGCACTTGGCCCACTTGCATGGAAATGAGTTTGGCTCCGTTCAAAGTCACTTTAGGACGATCGGTACCTTGTTCCGTATAGTATCTCAACAGAAACTGACCATCGTATCCCAAGAAATTGTAAGCCATCACCGTGGCATAGCGATGACAATCTCCGTAACGTTCGATGTCTTCTTGGCTCCACGTCTCGTCAATAGGGTTTAAAATCCATTTGGCGAAATCGGCTAGCGTGTTCGATCCCCGAAAGATTTTTTCACGTCCTCGAGGAATCTTGCTACAATGAGGGCAATGAGTGAAAATAGGCTCTTGGATTCACTTCTCACACGCTCGGTAAGCCACGCAGAAATTAGGAATGTGAATGCCAGTCTATTGCATGCATTTGAAATGGAAAAAGATGAAATTCCCTTTCTTCTGGTCATTATTTTCTTCTTCATATTTGGATTGGTATTTTTGAATGTAGCATTGGTGTTCCAAGTCCACGATTTGGTGACAAATGTGACATCGTTTCTTTCCTGAAAAGACGTGCGCCTTGGTATTATTGATACGTATGCCTTGTCCACAAGTAGGGTACAATCTCAGGAGTTGCAAGCACATTTCTGCTGTAAACCTTGCGTCTTTAGATGTTGTTGGTAACAAGTTGGACTGACAAACGTGCGCTGACAAGCTGGGCAATGCACTCGTTCTTGTCTTTCGTCCAGACAGGGCTTAGAGGCTAAACATCCCTCACATTTCGATCCACAATGGTTGTGTTGCTCTCGATTTTTATAGCCATAGTCACATTTCTCACAGTAATAACTGTATGACAGGAATGCAGTGATACTGGTAATGGGATCGAAATGTTTATCGTGATGATAGACGTGAATGTATTTTCCGTCTTTGAAATTTTTGCCTCGAAACAAAGCGGTCCGCGCACTTCTTGAGGGTGTACTTTCAAGGTGTAGCGTGGAGCCAAGACGTCTTGCAACTTTTGCATTGCAGGAATGCCACAGGGTGTGTCTTTGGGTATCCCCGCTTGCTGTAACAGGAGTTCTACTTCTTTTTGTTGTTTGGCTCGGTCCGATCGTTGAATAGTTTGCCAGGCTCTTTTCCATTCTGCCGTGTCGTTCTTGTCGGCATACGTTCGTCCCACCATGATGGCACGGGCTAAACACATCTGGTCTTGAGAGTTGTTAATTTGAACGAGGCTGCGAAGATTGTCTACCAAGAACACCTTTTTGCCATGTTGTCCTGTCCCTTGGGGAAGAGACACGTGGGTCATGAACAGTGTCGCTTTTCCGTCAGCAATGTGAAACTTGTCGTTGGATTGTTGCACGTGTTGAATCTTGTCCATGACTTTGGAAGGTGTCAATTCTGCTGGACTGCTAAACTCGATCCAAACGGGGGACTTCAAACTGTCGTGATGAATATGGAAAGTCTCAAGCGATCGTCTTCTTTGGCTTGACATTGCCGTTTCAGTGTGGTTAACAAAGAATCCCACACATCGGTGATGAACCATTCTGCTTTCTCCAACGGTACGTCAGACTTGAAATCTTTAAACTTCACCGCGTACGTGTAGGCCGTAGTTCTAAATTTTCTGGAGGAACGTTTGTCCGTCTCTCGAATGTGGTAGTACTTTTGAGGGTTTACTGATGGTGATGGACTTTGACTGAGTGTAGACTCTCTGGGTCTAGATTCTGGTTCACTCATCTCATCTTCAAAATCGCTGGTATGAATTTGAGCCAAGACTTCAGCTACTGTGCGAGGCGATAAATCACGTTTCTGCCTCTTACTTTCTTCTCCTTTCTTACGAAATGATGCGATCGTTTCATCTTGACTGCAAAAAGTCAAATGACTACATTTGAAACGCTATGGACCCCTAAATATTTATGTCAGGCTTAGTGCTTATATAAAGGGCTGGTGACTTCCCTCTCAGTATTCATTTCACTCTCAAGCCGATCAGCACGATAGAAGAACCCACACAGATCGAACTTCTGATTAGAGCTTTGCGACGTGTCATACGAAAGTTTTCTTCAGACAAGCCGACGGACTACTCTCCCTCCTTTCGAGATAAAAGTCAAGATACTTGCTATATCTGTCAGAAGAAAGGGCATTGGGCTACAGAATGTCCAGATTGTCAAAAAAGCAAGACCAGTGTCTGAAGAGACAAAAGTCAAGATACTTGTTATCATTGTAAAGAGAAAGGACATTGGTCTTCAGAGTGTCCTAAGAAAGAACAGGAGCAGGAGGAGGAGGAAGAAGAGGTGCCCTCGGCAAAGGAAGAACCCCGACACGTTCAGAAAGAGAAGACAGGAAAGAAAAGAAGACGTGAAAAAAGTCAGGAAGAAGCAGAAGAGGAAAAAAGTGTAAAAGTGAAGAAATTAAAAAAACAATGATAGTGAAAGAAGAAAAAAGACACAGAAGAAGTCTATGAACTTTTTTAAAAAGTGTCGTGTTATGTTGTGATATTGAATTGTAAATATTTGTACCAGAATAGACCAGACTGAAAAAACGCAAGTATCTCTTGGTTTTGATTATTTAGAATAATAAGGGTCTACACTCACGCACTCACAACATGTATATCATAGGGTTAAACAAGGGTTTTTTTGAGTTTTAATTGATTTTGGCAAATGAATTATTATCTCTTTTCGAAAGAAGTGAGTGGCCCTGAAAAGGACCATTGGGTGTTTGTTTTTTTCAAAAAACAAACTACTTAGGAACGAGAAGCAATCCGCTTTAACTGCCTTAAGCCTTTGCCACGGCCAAGGCCTACTTGTGGACTTGCTCCTGTCAATGATTGGGTAGAAATCACTAGGGGTGGTATCTCTGTTGTAGTAACAGGGTTGGACTGTTTGGCTCGGGAAGGCCTTTTTCTCTTGGGTTGTAATAAAGAAGTCTGATACATTTGTTTTAGGCTTCTTAACTTGGCCAAAATGTCCAAGAGTACCATTACCATTTGAGGTTCACTGTTCTCCTTCTCTCCTAGCCTTTGTTTGTTCTCTACTGCTTCTTCTTCATGTTGTTTCCTTCTTGCCTCTTCTTCTTCTCGCTGTTGCTGTTCAAGGAGAAATGCTTGTTCTGCTTCTTTCTGCTGTTGTAAAAATTTCTCTAATTCTTCTTTCTGTCTTTGTTTAAAATCCTCGACGTGTGGTAAAGAAGGAGAAGGTGGCGAAGGTACTGGTACCGGAACAAATTCTTGTGAAGAAGAGAAAAAATCTACTAAATCCCAATTGAAATCAACCTCTTCTGGAAGTAGCACTGAGTTAACTTTGGTAGCCACTGCTATGCCATCGCTTCTCGTCTCCACAGCCGGTGCACCCCAATTCAGTGTCTTCTTAGTTTCCGTCATGTTTCACAAAACAATGTCGCATTGATTCACTGCGCACAGACGCTAGCACACCTATATAGGGAATGTGACATCACAGGTAGGTCTCTTCAGATTGGAAGACAGACTCCGTGAAGTGACTGAATTTTGTAATGCATGTTGGCATTGGTGAACAATTTTAATCCATTTCGATCCAGTCTTCCACTATAAATAAACGCGGTTCGCTTCATTCCCTTCACCTGTTCTCATCACAAAGATGTAGACCAACGTTGAATAGTCTACTTTCGTATCGTCGTTGTCTTTCCGTACGGACTTACCCATGTATGTGAGATCATCATGGAGAATCGTTAGGATCACCGAGACAAGTGTTTGGAAAAGAAGGACCTATGTGGAAAGACAAGGCTGTCTGAAGCTAGTTCTGATTTATGGACCAGAGGTTAGACGAAGTTTGAGGAAGAGAAGAAGACCTATGCGATGCCCTCTATGTTAACGGAATGGTGTTAACATAACAAACAAAGGCCCTTTTCAGGGCCACTCCATTGCCTCGAAAAGATTTATTCTTTCTTGCCTAAGAAAAAAAAAAAGTTAAAAACCTACTCTACTATTCACTGACACGAACGCGACTAATTCGTGTTTGTATATAGAAATGACACAGGTGGCATGACATCATGGTACTACATTGCTACATTGTTGCCAATGTCCAGTACCATGACGTCACCCTAGCTGTTCCATTCCTCTTGTCACTATACAAGCCCAGGGTGTGCTAGTCAATATACAAAATTCCCATTGTCGCTATAATAGCCCAGCTGATTTTTTGTCGCTATAAATCCTGTCACTATAATAGCCCAGAGGGGGTCTGTAATGCTAATTCCCATTGTCGCTATACCGCCCCACTATACTACTGTTGTAAAAACTGTCAAAATAGTCTATTGTAAAAAGTGTCAAATTCTTCAGCACACTGGTCACTGGTCTGTCATAAAAAGTGTTAAATTCTTTAGTACACTGTTCTATTATAAAAAGTGCCTAATTCTTCAGCCTACAGTAAAACCTGTTTTGAAAGACCACTGCTGTGTGAAACCACCTGTCTTGAGAGATAATACTCTCAATGCAGAAATTTAACGATTGTATAGCATTGTGACCTGCTATGAGAGACACCTATGTTGAAAGACAATAATTTTTGACAGTAAGGGTCATTTTTCAAGACAGGTTCTACTGTACTATGTTTTAAAATGTGTCAAATTCTTCAGCACACGAATATGTTGTGTCCATTTCTTCAGTACATTGGTCCGTCATAAAAAGTGTCCAATTCTTCAGCACACTGAGTTGTTGTAGAAGTGTCCAATTCTTCAGTACATTGGTCCGTCATAAAAAATGTCCAATTCTTCTGCACACTGGTCTGTCATAAAGTGTCCAATTCTTCAGCACACTGGTCCATCATAAAAAGTGTCCAATTCTTCAGCACACTGGTCTGTCATAAAAAGTGTCGAATTCTTCAGCACACTGGTCTGTCATAAAAAGTGTCCAATTCTTCAGCATGCTGGTGTCATAAAAAGTGTCCAATTCTTCAGCAACCTGGTCTGTCATAAAAAGTGTCCAATTCTTCAGCACACTGGTCTGTCATAAAAAGTGTCCAATTCTTCAGCACACTGGTCTGTCATAAAAAGTGTCCAATTCTTCAGCACACTGAGTTGTTGTAAAGGTGTCCAATTCTTCAGCGCACTGTTCTATATAAATGTACAATTCTTAAACACACTGGCCTCGGAGAAGCAAGTGGTGGTGGTAGCAGAAGTTATTATTTTTGGAACGCTATTTTTTGGCACTGAGGGAAAACATCTCTCTTATACATCTCCTTAATATGGGCTTGAACTGAAGATTGGGTTTATGAGTATTTCTTTTACACCAATGCTCCAAAGCAACTTAACTACTGCACTGCACTGCACTGGAGAGAATTATATCTTGTTCATTTGGTCACAGTGTGCTGCACAGAGTCTATGTATGTGAACACTTCTAAGATGGTGACTTATTTTACAAGGAATATCTTTGACATTTTATTTCCTTTAGTTAAAATATTATGCATACATACAGCATTCCATTGTTAGAAATTATCACATGTACAACAGCATGATTTACTCCATTACAATCTAGCTTTCTCAATATTGTTGTTGCCATCTTTTAAGTCTCTGAACATTAGTTTTATATTCCTAATACTGATGATAATCCATTAATCCATGATAATTCAGTAGTCAAGATCCATCATTACGGGATTCCACTAAATTTGTACACTTGTATATTAGGTCCAAAGCTACCACGGTAAAGATGCATTGCATCTTGCACCGAAGTCATAAAACTGTCTTTACACAAATGTTAAACTCATCCAAATAAAAACAAGAAGCCCAAGTGGTCCCTAATATAATATATCTCACCCGACTGACCTCTGCCTAATGGCCAAATGCAACAGAAGCTGGCAAAGAAATCTATGTCGGTAGGATGACTTCTGTAAAAATTTCCTCCAATGCTGCTAATTTATATGTTAAAAAAATTCTTCAAGGTTTCTGCTGTTTTATATCCTCATCCATACATTCCACACCACATCAACATTATTTATTCATTATCAAAAAACCTCAATGCCTGGAAACTTTATGTCTTTTTTGAGACAAATTTGAGTAATGTTTTCTGTTTCTTTGTACTGACATCAATATTTGATGGTGTACTGGCAATATCTGTATAAATCTGACAGACCTTCAAACTTGAATGTTGTCAAATTTGGACAACCCCTGCTAAAGATCCCATGGCCTGGTGAGTTAAAAAAAAATTGAACTTTCACAACTTTGTTGTTGGTGTGGTTGGAATGGAGAAAATGTCTAGAATATTGTGTCTTTACATACTGTACACTGTATATACTATTTTCACAAGCTGTAAATCACAAAATGTTAGCAAAGCATAAGATTTAGCAAATTTAGAATGGAAGATACGATTACAAAAAATTGTATGTACCAAAAGACCAATTTTATAACAAATTCAATCAGTTATTCACTGACTCTGTCCTGAATTTGCAGAATTTAAATCAGTTGTGGAATTTTCATCACATGAAAAATCAACATTTACAGGATATACAAAATTCCAGTGAGATCGAGAGACTCTAAAATATGATTTTTCACTCTGGAGTTTTGCACTTAGGGCCTTTTCAATTTCATTATAACGAGGGACTTCGTACATAAATGTTCACCACGAATTGATATTTATATTCTAAGCATCATCCAGCTCCTCTTCATCACTGAAATAAGCATCTTTTTTGTACTTTTTCCTCTTTGGCTCCTCCGAGTCACCGATTGTAAACAAACTTGGGTCCCTATATCTTGAAATGACCTCTTCCTCCATCTTCTGGTGCTAAAAGTTAAGCAAAAATGTGTATATCAGACAAGAGACAAAAGCAGGACCAATACTGATTATCTGGTTCAGTGATAACACTGAGAATGTATTATTCAACTACTGATCAACAGGTGGATCTGACGGCAGATAAGCATAATTTGTACAAATTTGAAAGCCCTTCAAGATATGATGCTATATGCCACATTTAGTCAAAACAGGTCCAGTGGTTTTTGATAAGAAGTTTAAAATAGCAATTGTTGATAAACACATAAAAGACAAAAGATGCCAGAAGCTCACCTGGTATTACAGCCAGGTAAGCTAACAAATTATTAAATCTTTTCAAGTGGTTTATTGTAAACTTTTTCTTATGGCAACTGCCAGTGGTTGATTTATAAAATCAATTATTCTGAGACTTAGTCTTTCAAAAATTTGATCAATGTTTAATAAATGGTTTACACAATTCACTGCTTAAATGACAGCTGAAAAATTTGCCCTCTTCTGAAAACATGCCAAATTTGTTTCATGATTTGGCAGGGTAAGTGCAAAATTATTGATTGATTGATCCTAGTTTTATAGTGCACCAGCACTGTATAGCTATAGAGAGCCACAAAAAAGGTTATATGATAAATGAGATACATACAAAAAATGGTTCATTATCAATCAGCAATAAAAAGACAAAGAAAAAAGAGATGGTGAGGATAATATAAATGAAGGTTCCTGATCAACCAGATATGTCAATGGTGCATATAAAGGGTCATTAGAAAATAAAAGATATTTTTGGCGATTGACAGAACATGTTGGTTAAAAATAAAAATACAAAGGAAATATATGCAAACAAGCTATATTTTAGAATCAAGGTTAACTTTCTTCAAAAAATGTAAAATACAACATATTATTAAAAAAGTAATAAGAAAGAAATTAACATTTTTCAAAATATTAATAACTTTGCAAATCAATATGTTCCTCTTTGGGATCTGGATACATGCTACAAAATTATTATCAGTAACGTTTCCATTTACCTGATAATTAATAGCAGCAGCAAGACTGTCCAATTTAGGGTTATCTTCCTTGTCTTCTTCTGACCTACTGTCCTCCTCTTCGGAACTGTAAAAAATCAAAAAGATCCACAACATCTGAAACAAGATTATTTAACTCATGACTATAACATGCCATCTAACTGAATGAATGCTAGAAAGTATGATAAGTTTAATAATTTCAACATTGCTCTCAAGAATATGATTACATTTAAACACAAAAATCATTCCCAGTGCATCAAATAATAAAAAATTACGTAGTGATAATAATGCATCTTGTTACTACATGTTTTAAGGTGATGCACCCTGCACATATCACTGCACAAACATAAACTTTAGCTTAGAAAGTACTTGATTTTGGCACAGTACTAATGTGATCAGTTGGAGCTATTTAATAAATAGTTAATGTTGAAGGTTTTGTTAGGCTAACTATCTTTGCATGATTTTCATGCACTTGCTTATTCTGATGGAGAGATTCATAAATTTTGTTAGAGATTTATGCAATCATGTGTCAATGTGTGTGTGTGTGTGTGTGTGTGTGTGTGTGTGAGAGAGAGAGAGAGAGAGAGAGAGAGAGAGAGAGAGAGATTGTGATTAGGATTTTTAATGTAGCTTTAAATAATTTTTCAGTCATATTTCTACGATGTATGCAGTGTGACAGTTTATAATGATGACTAGCACTGGGGCATTATGTGTCAGAGAGAAAATACTGATTGAAAAACCTAGCTATCAAACAAGAAAAAACCTCGAATGACAAGATCTAGCTATCAAACTTTATAACCAATCCAAAATTTTTGCAATCATTACAGGGTTTGCACTGCTTGCCAAGATATCATTATAAACAAAGCCACACATCTTTTTCCAACACTACTGAATGGTTGGTGTACTTCTATGTTTTTTTAATTTTTAATGCAGCTTTAACAATGTTATCGCTACAATGTCTGCAGTGTGGCAGTTTATAGTGATGTCTAGCACTGTGGGCATCACACTACTGAATGGATCTTACCACCAAAAAACATTGATTTGTATGGAATATCCACTAAAGTGACTCTACAAAGAAATGGCAAGTATTTATCCTCACAATTTTTTAGTCATCCATAACCTCAGGTCAATGGTCAAAATAACAAGTACGATGTCAGTGAATCTTATGTTATTCTTGTACCAAACTAGATACATGTAGTTATAGCAGGAGGAGTGACAGATAGGCACCATATGTACCAGATTTTAGGTTATGACCCCTTGTGTCACGGTCCAAGAATGGTTTCGGGGAGGGAGGAGATAATAAAAAGCTTTGGTTTTGCCATGAACACCAAAGTAAGTATTTCTAGTATCTAATTATGTTTATTTTGGGATGGAACCAGCTATATAAAATATGACTATCACACTAACTCATAGAATTCTCCATTCTGTTTCCTTTTCTTCTTCTTTTCTTTCTTTGGTGGTGGTTCTCTCTCTCCAAGTATGTTTTTTGGACAAGCATAGCTCAAGTGACCTTCTTCCTGCCAAAATAATTAATCTAATAAGTTTACAGTGAATCTCCAAATCCAGATGGTATGTAATTGCTATAAAAGAAACCTCATTATGAACTGGCATAAAATATATGTTCAAACCTATATTCCAATATTTGGCTGTTTTATTTTGTAATGTGAAAACCAAACAAATTATATTATAAATATTAAACTGTATAAGACAGTTGTCATTATCAAATGTCGCTACAATGCTATAGAATTATAGTCCATAATTCAGCAGATGGATTGAACTGTTAACACTGATGAAGACCTTTTGTTAAACTACATCACTTACCCTTAAACACTGCACCATCTATTATTCAATAAATCATAAAATATATGTTTCCTTGATAATATTTACAACCTCATAATGTTTGGAATATTTCCACTACCTCACAAATTCAGTCCTCCTGAGATGGAAAAGATGTTCATTATGCCTTAAGGAATATTTAACAATAGAAATGCTAAGAGGTCTTTTGCTTGTCAAAATGGAAGTCATAATAGATTGGTCTCCCATTGGATAGAGCAGTGGTTCCCAACACCCAGGCCAATACCTAAATCAGGGTCATGAGGACATTCTGGAGGGTCAACAGGATTATTTTGAGAATTGCAAAACTTATCAAAATGTGGAAGTGGTGGTCGTGAGGCTCAGAAAAACTATTTTCTAGAGTTGCAGCCAAAAAAGGCTGGGAACCTCTGGGATAGAGGATGGGCATCTAAACCTGCTTATCAATTACTACTTCAGTGGATGTGTACATTTGATTTGTTCAAATTTTCAGGGACATTAAAACATTAAATTATTCAACAAGAAGGCCTGGTGCTGCATGTTGAGCCCACAATCAAAGCATGCTGTAAAATGTGTGACATTGACCTCAAAGTCAAAAGCCTGAGAAAGCATGCTGTAAAATGTGTGACATTGACCCCAAAGTCAAAAGCCTGAGAAAGCATGTTGCAGAATGAATTGCTTTTGCTTCATAATTCATCAAAACTATCAAGACAATCCATCAAAGGGTTTTGGAAATAAGAGCAAATGAAAAAACTTTGACTAAAACATTGACACAAATTTTCTATGACCAAAGCATGGATGTTGCAGAATGAATTGCCTTAGGTTTATATTGATTCACAAGTATGTAAAAAATACATCAAGGGGTTAAGGAAATATAAGCATAATAAAAATCTGCAGCCAAAACCCCCTGAGACCTTGACCATATGGTCAAAAGGGCAAGCAAGCATGTCATAGAATGATTTGTCTTAACTTCTTAATGACTTACAACGTATATGATGAGAGGGGTTGAGGAAATATGGGCCGATGAAAAAACTAATAAAAACTTCAATGCAAATTGTAAATAATTTTGACCTGGACCTCATGGTAAAATGGGTGTACCAGAATGTTGTAGAATCGACTGTCTAAGTTTCAAAATGAATGATTCCATGTAGAAAGAAAATCTATCAAGAGGTTTAGAAAATATAAGCAAATGATTTTTTAAACCAAAATATGATTGTGACATGAACATAAAGACAAAAGAAATGAGTGAGCATGTCAGAGAAAGAACTGTCCTAATGTCATAATTTCTCATGCCAAGTATAATGAGAATCTATCAAGGGTTTGGGAGATATATGCAATGAAAATCTTTAAATAAAAGCTTAACAAACTGCTGACACCACTGCTGCCACTGCCATAAGATAAGTAACTGCCATGTCTCACTTCCCACGAACATGTGGTTGACAAAAGAGAACAAGTTCTCAAACTTTAACTGCACAAAAAAAAAATTGTTTTAGTGTAAAAATTTTGCTAAGAGTCTTGATGTAACAGTTGCGTATTAATGGAATTAGTTTTCTGGATCTATAGCTTGTCATCAATGAAATTTCACTAAAGTCTGTCATAAGCCAACAGTACAAACACTATTAATGCATCAAAACAGTACCACCTATACATGTACCCCCTATATATGCTCAAGTGTTACTTGAGTTTGGTATTTGTTTAGTAATTAAAATCTGGAACATCTCTTGTATTAAATCTGATAGTCAGCACTTGACTGTAAAAATTAAGCCCTACCTTGGAAAAAAAACATTCTGTCTTTGAAAGTTAGGCTTGAAAATAAGCTGCTTATTTTGTTTAATGCATATCTTGAGGGAGAAAAACCCATATTTAAGGAATTATTGTGATGTCTTTTTAAAAGCATCATTTACCACTGTTTGAAGACACATCATTAGTTTAATATCAAAGGGAGATAACTAATATTTGGTTTAACCATTTACCTAAATCTGAGTTAATTATCTTGATATAAAACTGGCCTAAAAGGTTAGTGGATGCATTATTTTGGTTATTACTTTTAGTAAGACCATGACGTTTGTCATTATTTTTAGTAATACAAACTATATTTTTGGTCAAAGAGAATGGACACTTTGCCTTAAGCATGGAGGGATTGAAATCCCTAACAACAAAAATGACTAATAATTAATATGAGCCATGGTTTTTCCACAAAAGAAAAATTCTTGGAATTTAAGACAGTGTCTAACATGTCAACCAGTTCAGAGAAGGAGTAGTTCTAACTGTTTGAATGAGTGGACACTGAAGAGAAGTAAAATATAAAACTAAAATAATGAGAATGACAACAGAACTGTGATTTTTGACAGAATGCAATACCAAACATAAAAAATGTGACCTATTCCCAGACATCTAACAAAGTTATTATAAAAAAAGGAAGGTATATATTAGTATGAAAACTGAGTATTAGGGTTGCAATTTATAACTCCTGAGTTACACTTAAAATACAAACCCCACATTCGTAGCATCTAGTCTTGTCTTTGTACTCCTTTCTGCGAATGAACTCTGGGGCTCTTCCATTGTCTTTAGCCATGCTGCATTTTATGGTCCTCTCAAACATCTAAACAAATTTAAAAAACTTTTCAATATGGACTAATGAATAACTAATAATTTAAGTATTAATAAAACAATTTCACATTTCTCAACCAGAATCTTGTGACAAAAAATAAATATAAATTGCATTCATTTGTGATAAACTTTTATGAAATTAAAATCCAGCCTAACATGATTTTTTAAATCATGAATCTCTGTGACAAAATTATATAACATACAAACAAGAAAATCAAGGAATAATGTCTTACCCACTCCCAGCTTGATGACAATATGCTTTTATTATCAAACGATCTTGACCTAGTCCAAGGGTAATTGAGAGGACAACAGTGTATCAAAATGAAAAAGGTGGTGCTTAATGATTTGACAGCCCAAGCTTGTTAGCTATTCTCTCCAAAAAGCTTCAACTGAAAACTTAAAGAGTTTCAAAATGATATGTATACTGACTGGTTATGAAAGGGCAGTCTTCCAATTCTATGGTCCAAGTATGACAGCTATATCTACCTGAGCTTGGTACTTGTGACCATATAGAAAAACTTTGCCCAAAAACTTAACCAGAATTTTTAAATGACCCTGACCTTGCCTGAGGGTCAGAGTATGGGTGGGGCTGCATGAATATGAAAGGGTAGAATCTCTGGATACTACAGTTCAAGTATGAAAACTAACCCTCTCAGGTCTCATAGTTTTTGCAAATGGAGGTAGTTCTCAACAGTAAGTATCATGTCAAACCTATCCTGCTTTGCTTTAATTTAGAAACCCCCCCACCCTTTTAAAAGCAAGAAACATTATTTAAATTATGCATTTATTTCAGAACTATTTCAGATCGATAGTACAGTGTATTGAGTCATAACAAGTTTTTCCAAACTGCGCACGATCATCTCATTAGCATTTGTGGATCGCAGGCATTATCAAACTAATGTGAGATCTTGATCATATAGGCCTATATTCAAAGTTTTATCAAGATTTGATCAGAAATATGGCCTCCAGAGTGATAAAAAAAAAAGCCTCAGCCAATCAGATGAAAAACTGAAAAATCACCTCATTAATATTTGTGGATCTCACTCATATTTCAAAACTGATCAAAATTAGTTCAACAATATGGCTTTTTGACAGTAACTAGCCCAAGCCACCAGAAGTAAGATCATCTCATTATTAGATATATCTTGTTCATTACTGAATTCATCTAAAATGTTGAGGATATAAGTATATATTCCAAGTTTTATTAACACTGGATCCGAAATATGGACTCATCAGTGGTAACAAGCTAAGTCAATCAATTTCATAATAATCTTGTTATTGTGTGTAGATCTCACTCATTATCAAACTTATTCAAGATATTTATAATATAAGTACACATTCCAAGTTTAATTAAAATGAGATAAGAAATTTGATCTCAAGAGAGGTAACAAGCTCAGCAAATTAAATGCAAAACCATCTCATTGATATGCATAAATCATGCTCATGATTGAACTCGCATGAGATACTGATCATATAAATCTACATTCCAAGTTTGATAAAAAAATGGGCAAAAAATACACAGCCTACAGCATGGTAAGAAGCAAATGTTGATAGACACATGATGGACAGGCAATTCATGATGGACACATGGCCATAACATAAGTTCGTACGGCCTTACAGCCATGTGAGATAAGAATTTGTAAACCTTTCAAGCCATGATGCTTTCTGTAAAATTTGGTCTGATGGGAAATAGTAGTTTAAAGTTTTTCTATTTTTAGTAATAGATACTATATTTGATGGAGGACTGATATCATTTGTTCTTTGTCAATTCTGGTTAAATTCTTTTGAGTCATTTTCTTAGACAAAGTTGTTCAAAGATTTTTCTATTTTTAGTAATGGTGGCCATATATGAAGGTGGATCAGCATCACTGTACAAATCTAAAGCCCTTTATGCCAGGATGCTCTGTGCCAATAAAAACCCCAAACTTGGTCCAGTGGTTCTTGGGAAGTCTAAAACAGCAGCTGCTGACAGACCCATGACAGATAACACACAACAGAGGTAGCGATATAGATTATGGCCAGGTGAGGTAAACACTTGAACCAAAACCCCTGATGATATCACCATTGTCAAGGTAGACTGATTGATGCCTATATTAAAGAAAAGGGAACAAAAAACCTGACTATTCTGAAGGCAAAAACCTAGTGCCGACTGCCTTAGAAAATAAATTTCAGATTTTTTTCCATACCAAAATGTAAGATAACTGATGAAAAACTCATGTTTGGACTGAAATCCAATGTGGTAATATCAACTAAATTACTGTTGGTCTATTATAAAAGATCTTATAAATCAATGAATGAAAGGTTTGTCATCTAAATGCTTTTGCATTTGGTAAAATGGTCAATTGTTGATCAATAGAAAGACAGATGATGTGAAGACAAACAATGAATGAATGTATGAATGAATGAATGAACAAATGAACAAATGAACAAATGAATGAAGACTTGACATCTCCATATTTACTGTGATGGGTCCACATACCTTTGTGTTATTCAAAGCCCTAACAGCTTTGTATGCTGAGTCTCTTTCCAAGTAGAGGACAAATGCCACACCCTTACTCTTTCTGGTCACCTTGTCCCTCATTACAGTTACCCTGTAAGAAATTACAAAGAAAAGTATTTTAAAATTATTGATTAAAAATTAACTTTAATTTTAGCTATTTAAGTGCTAGGAAGCATACATAAGTTGGTATAGAACTTCTTGATTTTGCATCTATTTATAAACAAATTAAAACATAAAAAAAACAAAATATAATGTTGTCAATAGACTGTTCTGCAGACTAAAATAATTCAAAGTGGATTTTGTTTATTCATGCCAACAAGGTTTTTGCCCAAAAAGTTAGGAGTTCAAAAACACGAAAGAAAACAAATCTGTAAAAAATTGTGTAGATGCCTACTAACCTAACCCTGATTAAATACGTTGAACTGTATGGGTCTACCTCAGATAGTTTTAGCACTATTCCATTAAAACAAAAACCAAGTCAGAATGGATGTACAGATGTTTTAATGCAGAGATAAAAAATCAATATCCTCCTTCTGCTGTCACTGTAGTGGAATGCAAAACTGCCACAATTTATGTTCTCTACTGACAGAAAAGTTTCTGTTGTTCATCAGTTGGGAGCTCTGGTCTTTTCTCAATGCCTGGCAGTTCTACTTTATTTTCTTTATAACCAGGGAAGTATAATTTAAAAATATTTGTATCAAATATTTTACAGAGCTGAATTATTTCCCTCCCATTAAACTTACCTATTGCCCAAATTTAATGGACTGCATCTACATTCATTGCAAAGCATTCAGGTAGATTTAAAGAATAATGATTCTTTTCAATTACTTTGATGAATTTTAATTTTCACTTTGAAGTTCCTTCAAAATACTGATCAACATGTTAGACTTTAAAACTATTAAGCCACTTCTATTTTGTTCGCTACTTTCCAAAACAAATGTATACAAAAATATCATTTCCAGAAACATTATGTTCTAGCAGAGAGTTCTAAAGTGTACCTCACTTTACAGTACATACATAACATAAATGCAGAGAAACATTTAAATCAAAAAGTCTATGATGCACCAGTTGATTCTAATGAAAATACTTTAAGTAGTCCAACATCTGCGATACCATAAAAATGTTTGGCTTGGTTTATTGTTTTATGTCACAGAAAAACAAGCAGGCTATTTATTACAGAAGTGTGTGTGTGTATGTGTGTGTGTGTGATTGTGTGTGTGTGTGTGATTTAAATTTTTAACGTAGCTTTAAAAAAATTTCAGTCATATCGCTACGATGTCTGCACTGTGACAGTTTATAGTGATGTCTCGCACTAGGGCATCATGCCACAGACATGTGGCATGATGTCCCACCTTGTTACATTATCCTGACACCAGGCCTACTAGTCCTATCACTAACCTCTTAATGCTGAGTGCTAAGCGAGGCAGCTGTGAGTACCATTTTTAAAAGTCTTTGGTATGACTCGGCCAGGGTTGGAACCCGCGACCTCCAGCATCCGAGGCGGACGCTCTAGCCACTAGACCACCAGAGCAGTCTATTACACAGGCAATTGGAGTAAAGAGTCTTGCTGAAGGACACACCATGCAAGCTGACCTCGATTCTAACTCACACCTTTTCTTTCACTAGTCCCGCTAACCACAAAGCAACAACAGCATGTACTGTAAAATGACTAACATCGTCATGGCAAAACTTTAATGCTTACAAAACCTACTGACGTTTAAGTGCATCGCAATGATGGCACCTGCCAAATTTATGGGAAAAAAAAAAAAACTAATCACATAATGATTTTAATAAAAATGTTGGCACAGATTTTTCCTAGTGTACACAATGCAGTGTGCTGATTGTAAATCAGTTTTTTCATTCAATGATATTAGTAAATTTTGTGCATCTATAAAAAAGTCAATTAAGTTACAGGAAGTAGCATACTTAACAACTGTTCCATATTTAGTAAATATCTGATGCAAATCATTGTTAGTCAAGGAGAACGGTAAGTTGGAAACATAGATTGTGCTCTTGCTTGGAGCCAGTCCACCACTCCCTCCTGGACGTCCACTCATGGTCAAGGTTTGAACAGATTCAGGTATAAAATGGTTGTGTCAGTTGATCATCTCTGGTTACTGTAAAAATACAAGTGGAAGGAATAGATTTATGATTTGCTATATAAATAAACAATACAGTTTATAAACATGTGATAAAAAAAAAATTCAGACTGGATATAGACTCTAACTGAAAAGCAATCTTAGCTGGAATAGACTACAGATTGTTCAGTCAGAAAAAAACATTTATATTGTCAACCATGACATAAATATGGATAAATATCACATTCTAAGTAAAATCTTTTGATTGCAATAAATTTCTGTAAAAACCATTTTTCTGAGAATTGTAAAGGTCTTCAATTAAATTACAGGAGTAATTTGCAGGAAATTAGAGAACACAAAAATAAATAAAAAATGAACAGCAACAACAAAAATCTGAAATCATATTGATTTATATATAATAAAATCATACAGATAATCTGACAAACCAATTTTAATCTAAACTGTTTATTCAGTAATATGGTTAAGTTGAGATTATAGCTACTCCTTCCAAGTTAAAAGGTCATCTACTTGCCAAAATGGAAGTCTATTAGAGTGGTCCCCCATTTGGTTACAATGATTGTGTTCAGTCATGTCAATCATGAGTCACTATTGGTGAGGATGTGCACAATCTTCCAGGGATGTAAATGTGGGAAGGGCTTCAGCAGGTGTGCCTGTATTATATTTTACTTTAAAAATAGTTTTTTTTCTTCTTTAAAATATGTGACCTTATCACAATATAAGTATGAGGAGGATGAATTTGCATCCCTTGGAGTTAGCCATGTCTTTGGTCTCCTAATGTACATGATGCAGCTTTGAGTTTCACATGAGATATGGGATATGGTTAGCACATAGTTTATGCATGGATACAAAAATAAAAACAATTTCAGTGTCACTCATACAAATTCAGTTAAGCAGAGTGGCCTGCATCATTAGGAAGCTACTGAATAGCCTGTGAAGGTAGCCTATTTTTCTACTTGTACAAGTCCAAACAGATCATGCACAGCCTTTTAGGATGAAAGGCCTCTGAGATAAAGCTTCAGTGTGCCATCTCTGATGTCCCTCCCATGCCTAAGATTTTGTATGTTAGACAGCAGCTGCACTAAAATGCCATTTCCTCAGCTATTATACACAAGAAATTAAACCAGACCTTGAGCATGTCTGGAATGTTTCAAACTTGAATGTGGATTTTGTTGATGCAGACATCACCTGAGAAAATCACAAAGAAGGCAGAGGACTGTGGACTGACTTCTCTTCTGCCTTCTGAAGAAACACATGACAGTCCAGATAACATGAAGAATGTGCTCTTATAAAAAAAACAAACATCTGTCATGGTTCAAATGCAGTTCCGATTAACTAATACTAAAGGTGAAGATCACTCCTAAAGGGACTAAACCCTGTTAATCTGGATGGAGAGAAGGATGTGCATATGGCAGCAGGTCATGCAGTGATAAAGAAGGTCCTCCAATTTGCTGCAATGCTATTTCTAATCCAGTTGATCACTGGATTTGGTAGGCAAGGCTTTATCTGCCACTGAGGATAAGAGGACAATCTGTGTGTGTGTGTGTGTGTGTGTGTGTGTGTGTGTGTGTGTGTTTTGGGGGGGGGTTGTGTTGTGGATTGGTGGCACAGAATGGGAGTGTCTATGGCCACAATGAGAAGACCTAAGATCTGGTCACCCATCCATGACAATGCAGTAAGGATGATGAGCAACAGTCAAAGGCACAGAGCTCTGACAGTAATTAAGTGCTGACAGAAGTATACTCATACCTTTATTTGATGACTAGGATTTTTTTCAACAAAGACTAAATGGCATATTTTTTTTTAAATTTTGGTGACTAAAGTAAAAACATTATAAGATTTTCTAGTTGCCAAATGAAAGCTTTTGAATGAAAATAATTTCTGACTACAGTGATCGATCACCATTGTCAATTTTTGGTGATCACTAGTGTGAACCTAACAAGCTATTTCTACCAACTTGTACCAATCAATAATTTTTAAAAATGTAGATTTGCAAACTGGGACATAAGTCTGAACAGCAGCCATATCTGCATCATTATTTTACAAAGCGCATGATCACTATGGCATATAAGTACTCAGAAAAAGAATGATCAGCTTTGTCTTAAGTGTCTTGAAACTTTTAACATCAAGTGCCATTCGAAAATTAATGGTTAACAAAAGGGATTCTATGTAGATATTACATCAACTAATTTTATCTAACATGGGGCATATTCAGGGCGAGCAGAAGCATGGCCACCCTCACCTCCGTAACAGTGTTGCTAGCATTTAAAAAACTATTTCTCCCCACCCCACCCCAAACTACCCACCATTCATAGTATTCAGTTTTGAGTGTACTCGATCTGTAGTCCTGAACATACTAGATCTTTAGGTTGCATGTTGTTTGTTCATTAGTTATGTGATAATTGGGTGACATAATTGTTCTGATGGTCAACCAGTATAACAGATAAAGGGCAGACCCATTTTGTGCACTGGGTTGTCCTGGTGGTCAACAAACATAACAGATAAGGGACAGACCCATGATGTGATCTGGGTTGTCCTGGTAGTCAACAAATATAACAGATACGGGACAGACCCATCATGTGAAGCTAATTCATCACCTTTTAGAACACAAGAATATAGCAACATGAGCTCAACCCCAAGAAGCAACAACTCCTCAAGTAATATGCCACCAAAGAGTGTCAGCTTCCTGGTGATACAGTTTCACGGTATCATGAATAAACAAATGGGCTTGTATAACATAATCTTGCGCATGTCCCCTCATGTGATCCTTGGAACTGAAACAAACATTAAGATGAAATAAGATAACATTTAGTTTTAGTTGGTATGATTTAAAACAATTCAACATAAGCTCTAATAAGCTCTGTACTGATATGGCATAAAAAACAATAATGATATTAAATCAAACAAAATTTGCAAGATGTACAAACACAGCATAATACATAGATAAGAAAGAACAAAACACACAATGCCTAACTTAAAAAAAGCTAAACAAGCAAAGCATTTTAAAAAAAACAAGTTAAAAGTGAATTTAGCGTTTAGGTAACTGAAAAAAAAACAACAACACAGGTTAGGATATTGCAAAGGATGAAAAAAACCACAAAACAAATTAAAAGCATCGAGAGATGCAGATTATGCCTTACTTAAATAGAAAGGATATACCAGTAGGGCACTTGATGGTATATAAGACAATGGCAACATTGATGTTAGCTGTTATCATCAAGGCATGAGAGTTTGGGGTGGGTGGGTGGGTATTATTTGCAGACCTTACATTTACAGTCTTTACCATTTGAGGATAAAATTATTGATCTAAACGAATTAAAATTGTATTGGTCTCTACTGTGATTAGGTAACTCATTTTACAGAATGGCAGCTGCATATCCAAAAGATTTTTGCCATATACTGAGCTTTTAATTCTTGGGACATCTAAAATATGTGAACATCTAAATCTGTATTGATTGTGTTTAAAACATATAAAATCATGTGTACATTTGCCAGCACACTTACGGTATTCAGAATTTCAAAAGTCTCCAAAGACGTAGCCCTAAATCTGCATACCTTCATGGTTGGCAGTTTTGTCCTAAGCAAGAACTTGATAACTGCTTGCATAATCATCATATACAAATCTCAGAGCATGCTCTTGTATTTCTTCAGGTTTAGTAGCAATTATGTCGCTGCAGAAATGCCAGGCTAAGAGACAGAAGTTGAAAGTGGATAAGATAACTGTATGCAAGATTGTCAGTTTGTTTAGTCTAGTGAACTTCTGACCAATATGTTTCAAGACAAGCTCACCTACAAATATATTTTGCATGTGAATCAAATTGCAGTTGGTAGTCAATGTCAGTTCCTATCAGTTTGACTATTTCTTCCCTGCACTGCTTAAGTTAAGTACAGGCTTCATAATGAACATATTTTTACCCCCAGATAGTGTTTGAAACTTTTCAGGGTTGGTTGGTTTTTGTATGCGGTTTGTCAATAAGAGTGTCAAAGTCCAGTGAGGAAAAGGACACAGTATTATCATCAACATAATTATATAAAGAGCCATATTTAATTTTTAAAAAATTTTGCTCAAAACATTAAACAGTAAAGGTACAATGATTGAACCTTGAACCCTTCATAGCTGACCAAAAGTTAAGGCCACCAGCACATCTTTCTAAAAAGTGTGTTTTCAGAGATTTATTCTCTAATTTATCTACCAAATTACTCTGCTTTCAACAGTTTTTCCAGGCACTGCATGATGTGTACAAAGTTTATTTTATAAGCATCATATGCTTACCACATATAGTTCTCTTTAGTTCTCTATTCATATAAGGTAATGATTTCTTACATGGATATGTACATGTTTTATTAGATTATGTTTGTCTATAATGTTAAATGTAACTTTTTCAAAGTTGATGTAGTTAGAGTTGACAGATTCCGAGTCAATACAATAAGACCAGAGAGTAAATAGCCATTCACATTAAAATCTTTAAAACTTCTATTTTCCAGGGAACAGAATGCAGTGTCTCTTAGCTGAGCAAACACCATATTATGAAAATGAATAATTCCAGCAGACCCGTTACACACGACCATTGAGGAGAATTGATGTCAAGATCCTTCTTACCGTATTTCATGTAATTTTTCGTACACAAAAAATAATTATTAATTTCAGTGGATGAAAAATTATATGCAAAATAAACAATTATCATTTTGTGGTACTGACTGTGTACGAAAAATAAAGGGATCGTACCTGAACAAGTTCTACGGAACACATGCTACTCGACAACCTAATGGTACAAATGTACAAAGTAAACATACATTTTCTGTCTCATTCTGGTCTCAACTCAAGAATCTAATTACAATAAAAAAAAAAAAGTACTCAAACAGATTTTTGTTGTTATTAGTGAATGAGAGAAAGAGAGAGAAAGAGAGAGAGGGGGATTATGTCTCAGTGTGCAAGCTCATCTGCATTTAGAGCATATGTAGCTGTTATGTTGTGTAATGTTGGTAAAATGATTAAGATGGTCTGAACATGTATTAGTTATGGGTATTATTTATTGGTAAATTGTACGCAACGATATGAGTCCACATTGTCAAGAAATTAAGTGCAACTTGTATTTTTAGAGCAACAATAATCTCATTATCAAATTGCAATAAAAAAATAAAGAACTTGAAATCACATTTTAGTTAATGCGCGCGAGCGTGTCTGTGTGTGTGTGTGAGAGAGAGAGAGAGATGAAACAAAACTTTGTCAGTGTACAAGACCGTATTTATTCAGGGCAGTTTTTATTTGTAGCTTTCGCAAAGAGATAAAAAGACTGTATTTTCAGTTACCTGACGATTGTGATAATCCTCATGTATTAAGAACCTACTATATTCCATTATCAATTAACACCGCTAAATCAACAATTCATTCTTGTTTTAATTACGATATACATTGTCACAACAACAACATGGCTATGCAGTGTTATTTACATGGTAATTAAACATGCTTAGCACTGTGGTTATTCCAGTAGAAACCAGACTGAGGGCAAGAATCGACAGAATAGGTCAAACCAACGCTGCCAGTAGAGAAATGAGGCTCTCTTTAGGGAAATGAAAATCTGTCAATGTGCTATTGAAGCCATAGTCCATACAGCAGATGTTGTAAGGGCAAGCAATCATATGCATTACTTGTTATTTGAACTCGCCAATAAAGATAATAATAGAGGTGTATATTGTAGAATAGATTTGCAATAAAATGTTAATTATATCCAAGTCAAAACAGTACAAGCACTTAAAAGATAGTATATGTATATATACAAATCGATTTAACGGAGTCCATGACTTTCCAATTTATGATATAAAATGACATGGTTTTTATATTTTATGTTTGTATGACTATAATGAAACAATAAGACTGGTTGACCAATGGTCTGTGGTCTTCACTTTAGCATGTATTGAGATACAAATTTTGTTGGATAAGAAAAGATTAAAGGACTTCCGAACTCATTTTAAAATGCACGTGGTGTTTTGTTATGGTGATGGACTTAATAAGGAGGGAGAACTAATTAATGATAATATTTAAAGGTATGTTCTGTGAAGGCCTTTTTCCAATTGTTAATGAACACCAGTAGATATTGTAATGACAATAAGAGAGCTTATGCATCAATCATTGTATCTTCTCACCAACAATTAATTATTAAGTTTGGTAAAAACGAAATGGAAATACGGTATTTTTGATCTTTTTTTGCAAACGTAAATCTTTTTAGTAGAAATTTTATGTACGATAATTTAATGGATTTTTTTTAAAATACAAAGTGATATGTACGAAAAATTATGATACATTTAAATAATTATTATTTTGATAAATGAACTGTGTATGAAAAATTAAAGGTTATGAAAAAATACATGAAATATGGTACTAACATTCCAAGTGAATACATATATAAGTATAAAGTATTCCAGGAAGATACAAAGTAGATGGTGAATAAAGGTGGTAGAGACCAGATTATGATAGCAAAGAATGATTCCATTTTTAATCTGACTAATACTGATGCCATTAGCCAAATTGCAAGCATCACTTTCCAAAACCCAAAGTATACAAATACCAATATGTTGTACAGAGACATCAACTGGAGGGATATTTGAAGCTCTATCCCTGGTACCTGACATAAATCCCTTTGTTATTGATTAATGAATATAATAAAAGAATTTTCTTGAACTGATCACCTACCTGACTGGGTTGTCTATAATACCTGATGATTAAATCACATCCAAGACTTGTAGAAAACCACTTCGCCACTGAAATAAGCGATCATGATATACTGGCTATAAACACACTTCTTACTAGGTCTTTTTGATCCAAAAAGCCCAAAAGAATGGTGCTTAATTAAAAGCAATAAAAAGGGGATAAAATAAGGAGTGACTTATCAGTTTTCTGGGACAAATCTATAAATCTGATCCTGACAATAATTCAGTTGTAGACAACTGGAATAGACTGAAAGGTGCCACTCCCAAAGAATAAAATCAAGTGTAAGCCAGATATATAGTCGATTAAAGAACTAATAAAAAGGGGCCCCGAGTGGCCGAGTGGTCTAAAGCGCTCACCGTTACGGATCACTGCCATCTCACCTCTGTCTGCGTGAGTTCGAGTCTCAGGCTCGGCTAACGTGGGCACGTGAGAAAGCCTGCCAGTAGCTTCTCGTGGGTCGGTGGTTCTTCCCGGGGTTTTCCAGGGTTCTTCCTCCACCAATTATACTGGCTGCCATGTATAGCCTATCTTGTGCTGAAAAATGGCGTTAAATCCTACAACAACAACAACAACAACAACTAATAGAAAACAACAACATACTTTATAAAAAATTAAAAAAGAACAATCTCAATGCAGACAGGAAAAAAATATCAAGACCTTCACCACTGTTTGAAAATATATAAAATCTAGAAAATAGAAACCATAAACATAGGAATTTTTAAATGTTATGGCATAGTGATAGAAACAGCTAAGGACAAAGATTTGTTGAAAGAACAATTTACATCTCTTACAATGAAGGATCTGCAAAAAATCTCAAGTAAAGGTTAGTCCCCATATGGATCCATTCTAAAGATCAATATTTCCATTGGAGGAGTGGAATTATACATCAAAAGAATAAATTATAAAATGAAAGTGATCCAGAAAAGATGCCAATATTACACCTGAAAGATATTTTAGAAATAATAGCAACATTACTTGTAACAATCTATCAGTAATTGCTAATATCATACCCATCTTCATGAAAGGAGATTGATCAAAATCAGAAAATGATTGCTCTGTAAATGCAGCTGCATAAAAAATGCTGGAACACATTGAAGTATCCAATATAATGGACGATTTAGATAACCAGAACATATGGGATGAAATCTACATGGATTTTTGCCCAAAAAGGTCCTGCAAAACACCCTCCTCATGAACACTGTTGACATTGCTAGAAACCTGGACAGAAGTCACTCAAGCTGCTGTGGCTATCTTGGATTTCTCCAAAGCCTTTGACAAAATCCCACAACAGAGATTGTCACACAAGTCAGCACAGATGCATTTACAGGTGGATTGATTGTCCTAAAAGGTAAAAGACTGTGCAAAACTGTACTACATACCGTATTTACTGCATGTTTTCGGATGGCAAAAAATAATTACTTTTTTTGTTGTCCAAATACATAATAAATTCTTTAATTTGGCGTCCGAAAACAAACAGGGGAAGACAAATTTGTGCTCCCCCCCGTACGTAACGAAGTTACCATTAGCTCACATGACGACGTGCTGCCATGAAGTAAAACAAGTATTTTGTCTAACACCACGGAAAGGATAATGAATGAAAAACAGGCATTACTTGCCTATTTTGTCTATTTGATACATGTCCATTCACCAGAAAACGCAGCCATACATGTATTAGAGCCACGATTGTGTGCGTATTTTCCAAAATAACCACCATATTAGTAATTGTGCAATCCAGTTTAACCCTTTACTAATCAGTGATCAATAAAATCTACCTTACAAACGCATGCAAGCTCTATGTCTGTGTAATTACGATATTAATATAAACTAAATAAAAAAAATTTGGAATGATAATTCTGAAGATATTTATGACAGAAACATTTTAGTATCGAGAGTAGAAATACTGGTACATGTATGAGGGCTAATCTTAGAGCACCAAGGATGAGAG